>BSYO01000024.1:9936895-10008329 GCA_033239525.1 Nepenthes gracilis
TGCCTCGCATAACCGAGTAGAACATAATAGACTTCGTCCGGTAGAGCATTGTGTGTAGGTTCAGGATCCCAGAATACATTATGACCGATAATGATACCCAATTTTTTAGAAAAAGGTTCACCAAGTATTGCACCAACCTAAGGATAAGGTTATTGCATACAACAGTCGCATACCTGCAATGCAACGACCAAGTGTAGGTCACGAACCGCACCATACTACATTGACTGAAAACGAAACTGGAGCACGCTGGGGGCTCATCGGTAGAAGAGCTGCCATCAGTACTGTGGTCTTACAGGACAACTATAATGGAGCCAACAAGAAAAACTCATTTCAGTCTGTGTTACAGGGTCGAGGCAGCATCCCAGTGGAGGTCGAGCTACCAAGCCTTTGTGTGGAAAGATTCTTGACCATCTTGAAAAAGTCTGAGACGCAGCAAGACTGCAGACTGCGGCATACCAATAAAGGATCCTCGATATTACAATAAGAAGGTGAAAGCACGCCGGTTTGAGATAGGGGATTTGGTGTTGAGAAGCATCGAGGTCACCGAAAAAAATTACCGGTAGAACAAGTTGTCTCCGAATTAGGAAGGGCCATTCTTGGTCTTGGCCATCCTACAAAATAGGGCGTACAAGCTACACACCTGAGAGGAAAAGCTTGTTCCCCGAACATGGAACGCTGCTCACCTCAAGAGATACTATCAATAAGCGTGTAAAACATACAGGTATATTGTTTGCATTACGTGCTTGTATAACATTTCATTAATAAAATGATAGTTTTCATTCAAATTACCATTTTGCATTCCACTGGGTGATAACACATTATCTCGTAAAGTAACAAGATGTAGGCTGCCCCTAAATTAAGTGGATAGGACTCCTTTTACTTGCCCCAAAAACTTGACTATGTTCGAGCAGCTCAAGAGATCGTATGAAAAACTCGACTGCATTCGAGCAGCCCAAGAGGTCGTACAAAAAACTCGATAATATACCGAGTAGCCCAAAAGGTAGTATTAAAACTCGCATAAGGACGAGCGGCCTCAGAGGTCAAACTTGAAACTTGACAGTGCCAAGCAACCCTCAAGAGGTTGAGTTAAAACTTAAGGGGCTTGTAAATAGTACGTTTGCAAAGACCCTAAAGGTCGCACCTTCAGCCAAAAATGGTTGAAAGGCTCGAACGTTTTACTCAAAAAGAGCAAAATTTTTTAAGAGCCTAAGTCTAAGAAATAATCACAAAGACAAACAAGGCATTTGCACTTAAGCGAGTTGAATTTTATTCATAAAATCGGTAAATGTACAATAGTGTACATACACGTAAAAAAAATGTGTTATGGAGTTGAAGGTCCCGCCTGCTCCTGGGCCCTGGCTGTCCAAAGACTCTAGTTTGTCATACGGCCCCGACTATGAAGGCGCAAAAGACCTCTAGTGTGGTAAGAGGCCAACCAGATTGTCCTTGCGCTAGGCACTGAAGTTCCTTGGATCCAAAGGATAGAAGGAAACCTCGGGATCAAGAGCTTCATGATCCGGTGGCACATATCAATGGCTTCCCAGTACTTACACTAGAGGGCGGGAGCAATGTCCTGGGTTTCAATGAAGTCCTGAGCTCCTATTCCAGCGAGAGATTCCTCCCTCGGAGGATGATGTGCAGCCTCTCTCACTCCTTCAGCTGGTTCTCTATGGAAGAAATGCGGCTCTCAGCCTCAGCAAGCTTGAGGTTTAAATTCTAGACACGTTCCTCCAAGGACATGGAAATTTCGAGTTCTGCGTAAGCCTAGACAACCTCACTGATGATCACGTCAAGGCCGCCGATCATATTCTGAAGTTGCGAAGCCAAAACAAATCAATAGAACATCAACGAAAGGAAACAAAGCCAAAAGAGGGATAGAGGAGTACCTTGGATACAAAGGAACTCTGGGAAGTGCTCTCCCCTGTGGGGGCTTCTGGCTCCTCAGATTTTGCGGTCGCGGCCTCCTGCACCATAGAAACCTCAACTCTAGCTGCGGACGCGGAGGTGGCTTCATCGAAGGCTAGGGGCTCAACCGCTTCTTGGCAATCTTCAGCAGCAGCCTCAGATTCTTCAGCAAGCGATATCCTCGCGCCGTCCTCGACCAAGGGATGCTCAGAGGCCATGGTTGGCACCATCACTAGACTATAGATTTGGATCTCAAGGCAAGGGAGCTCAGTAGACTCTGCTGCAGGCTCCGCGACAGGCAGCCCGATGGCCTGACTCTCCACGACCTCAGCAACAATTGTTGTCGTTGTCATCATCACTACTTCATTGGTCCATGTCACCTCAACCTCCCTCGCAGCTTGCTCCACGACGATGTTCTCGGATGGATTATTTATCTAGTCCGAGACCTCACCGGTGAATCTAGAAGGGATGTCAGGAATAAGCTCATCAAGGACAGGCCGGGTGATGGGCGAGTCCGTGGGCTGAAACGCAGGCTCAGAAGGCCACCCGGATGACTCAGTAGAGGCTAAAGGTTCGGCACTGGCAACATCTCGGACGGCAGTGACCTTCGAAGGTCTCAACCTCCTGAAAAGAGGTGTTATTATGGCGTTGTCGTCATCAGACGAGGAATACTCAACAATGGCCGCCAGACTCTTTGAAGCCTCAGTCCAGCGACTCTTCTTTGGGCGCTCGGATGGCTCCTTGATCCTCAGAGTTGCCTCCTTTTTTCCCAACTTCTTCTTCTTCTGTGCAGCAACAACGGCAGTGTCCTTGACCTGAGTCTCCCACTTAGCTTTTGCCAAGTTCTCGAGTCTCAATCAAATATTCTTCTTATTCTCATTAAAGCCGCTAAGGTTGGCAATCACCAAGTCTTTGACCTCATTGGCAGCCTCCCTCTCCTCTTTGGAGGCGTCCGAGCGATGCTGCCCAGCAAATATTCCCCAAATGTTCTCGACGGCCTAACTCTCTCGAACCGCCAAAAAGAAAAACTTGTCTTTCCACTTCTTAGTGGAATCGGGGCTTCCATCACTCATGAGAGCAAACTTAGGATGTGGAGTTATGGTGATCCAGTCCAGATTATGAGTAAAGCAAAACATAGCTTTCACCATTGACACCTCAAGCACTTTTTGTGGCAACGTGCAAAAACATATAGAGAAACGAGGTACCTAATAGCATTAGGCTATAACCTCCCAAACGGTACCCCAATTGTCCTCATAATGACATATAACTCCATGGGACGGGAAGCGAAACCCACCCTTGAGGTGGACTTTGTATACGGTGATGAACCATTAGGAGGATTGCACACCTTATCACTGGGCTCAGGGACCATCATCGCCATCATGTTAGGAATATCATACTTCGTATGAATGGTATCAAGGCTATCCAAGTACAAGGAAGAAGCGATATCTCTAACACCAGAAGCCATGGAAACTAAAAAAAAAAGACGATAGAAACGAGAAGGAAAAACGCTTGGGAAAACGGCAGCCAAGAGTTCGAGAGAGCAAGTTTTAGGGTTGCATAAAAGAAAATGAAGGCTGAGAGTCATATTTGAAACGGCTGAAAAGGCTGAAAGACGCGCCCATCATTACCCTTGCCCGCGTCAATTACCCACACGTTGCCAGAGATAATGGGCTTTGCGTTCCCAAGACAAAGTCAATCTCATTAATTACGCGTTTAATGCGCTTTAATGGAAGAAATGGCGGCACGGGCCAAGCTCTCAGACCCTGAGGGAATTCTTGACGCAAACATGCTTTAACGTACTCGGGCGTGACTGCGTCAAAGCCGAGTAATCCGAGGACTTCTTTGGATCTTGGGCAAATATTCTAAGACAACGATCATTTATGAACACCTAGTAGTGCCGAAAAATCAAAAAAGTCCTCGAACGTTCCGGTCAAACAGTAGACCCAGAAATCCCGCTGACGTTTAAGCAAGGTGTAGGCTTCGACGAGCGCTCGGTCATTTTGGATCCAACCATGGACGTGGACATTTGCGAAAAGCAAAGGACACTGACGGATTTCAATGAAGAACACCTTCAATTGATGCTTGGAGTATTTCCACAGGCAGCGAACATGCCAAAGGTCCAAATCTTCGAACCTTTGGCATAGGGGGCTAATGATGGATAAAGATATCCAATGCTCACATTAAAAATCCATCTCCTAGAGGTTAGACTCAGGTGCCACAGAGGCCCAAGAAGGTCAAGCGCTAGGGCTAGCCCATGAAGCACAGCGAGCTTGAAGTCCATTATGGCCCGTAAACTCATGATGGGCCTTGGACGCCGCCCTACCTACAAAATCAGTGTGCCAGAGATTTGGTGGCTAACCTGTCAGACTACAAGAAGAATGATGGCCAACAGAGCACACGACCCTGTAGAAAAAACGTCACATTAGGCGAGCGTGCACGCAACCTTCCTGATGCAGCAAAAGAGGCTTGCAAAGTTGGTGGCAGAGTTCCTTGTACACGCCAGTTCCACGTGAACTGCTCTCATGGGAAACTCAACCACTATAAATACATTAACTGTTTACCAAATAAAGGATCCGAACATTTACTCTTGCTAACCGTAATAAAGATAAAATAGAGAGAGAAAGAGAGGGCTCGTGTTGTTAAGAGTGACTCCTTAGAATTTTCATACACTTAGTCCTCAACCTTTTATACTCGAGCGTATTCTGTAACCAAATACAAGATAGTGAAACAGTTCTCGGATAAAAATTTCGTGATTTTTTCTTCTCATTTAAGAGAAGGTTTTGCACGTAAAAACTCTCTGCACATTCGTCCTTGTACTCTCTCTCTTTCAGTCCTCATATTCTCTCTCCCTCCTCTCCACGCATGTATTATTTGGTATTGCTGTCAGATCTTCGTCCTTATTAGAGTGAAGATTTGAGAATGCAATAGAATCAAAACAAAGACATAGCTTACAAACAAAGATTACAATTGGCGAAGTATCAAAATTACATCAACAATGAGGTAAAATTATGAGAATCATTGTGGTAAATTTTAGATGATATAAAATGAAGGATAATTAGAAGATGTGTCAACATTAGATTTAATTAGATAAAATTTGAACAAGAAAATTACAACAAGTAGAGCGTGATGCGAATTTGGATTGATAAGTTATAAAAATATCAATCAAATTAAAGATAAATTTGCATAAATTGGATGCAAAATTTGAGAAAAATAAGAGAGAGAAGAGGCTTGAAAAATAGATGAGAAGAAAGAATCGAGAAATAAATTTGAGTAAGTATTTTTTTAATCTTTTGTTATCCGAAAATCCTGTACCTATCTAGTTAATACATCTTAAAAATTTAAATTGTCATACAAATTAGGAAGCCGACTGTTTTACCTAGATATTTAAATGCAAATGTGTTCGATCTTCGTAATTATGAATCAAAATCCAGCCTACCATAATGAAATAAAATTGGATGCTAAAGATATACGGGACTCACTCCCAATATATTTTCTAATATTTAAATCAATAATCTTTCTAATAAATTTGGAAAGATGTTGAAGAAAGAAAATGTCAGGAATAAAACATGATGCAGATAAATGTATGTTAAGAGAACTATACTTCTTTTATATACTCAATAATTAAATAGTCTTTTTTTCTCTCTCTCTTTTTTCCCTGAAAAAAGACTTTATTTATAACCAGATGCACCGTTTAGCTAATTGATACTTGAGATTAATTCGTATACATGACGCCACTTTGAATCAGTAATGAAAAGCATTATTGACAGTGTGTAACAATCGTCCTTATTTATGACAGAACTTCCCAACTTTTAGTTGCACCGTTTCAAATGATCAATAGTTTGAGATAAATGTTTTTCATGTGGCCAAATTCGAAAGAAATCCAAAAATAGTGAAAACACAAAGGTTCAAGAAATTTTATAAAATTAAGAGCAGATTTCAAAATTTTACTCGTATTTCAATTCTAATAGTTGTATAATAATTACATGTGATGATTTTGCTAAGTTATTTACGTTAAATACTTGTAAACAATTTAAATTTGAGCAAAAATGAAAGTTGTGCATCACGGTGTCAAAACAGGGGCACAGATCTATTATTTGTGTTCTTGGGCACTATTGATAGTGCGGGGCAGCAGCTCCTACTTGAGGGAATGCATCCTTCGCAGCATCATAATGTAAGAAAAGGAGAAAAAATAATAATTTTGGTATATTAATGTATTATTCGGATATAATAATTAATTATTTGGTAATAAAAAAATATTTTAAGTCATTATTTGCCATATGGAGTGTACAAATAATTTTTTATAGATATATATAGAATGGTTCAATATAATGAATTTGCTTTTACTTGTTTAATTATGATTTTAATAAATAATTTATTAATTGTTGTAATGAGTTTTAAGTCATAAATTTAAAGAATATATTTAATCTTAATATTGAAAGAAAATAAAAAATAAGTTATGCCATATCGAGATATCTGTTAAAATTTCATCAGATATTAATATATTATATTAAAATTTATTTTTATTCATATTTTCTTAACTCTCATTTACAATTTTTATATTAATAGCTAATTTTGATATAATAGTATAAAAAACTAAATGTTCAGATAATATAAAATTATCAATGTCTAGATGTTGGATACTGTATTAAGAACTGCACATTGCTTCATATTCTGTAGTACGATAATATATAGTACGATACTTTATTTTATATTCTCTAGATAAAATAAAAAAAATATACGAAAATATCATTTTATCCAAATGATATGTGTGCGGAATATCTTAGTATAGTCCATAGTATTCCATATTAAAGTCATACCATTAATATCAATGTTATATTTATTTCTCTTACAAAATATAGGGTATCTTATATGAATAATTGAACATATTATGTGACTAATCATGTTATAAATATTGGTAGAACACTTTTAACGTTACGTTATAATATGATGAATAATGGCTGGAGTGGAAAAATAATTTATCGAATTAATGGAACGTAAATATATTCATTTTAGGTTTATGATAGAAGAAATATAATCATCATAATTTTTTCTATAAAATCTCTTTTAGTAGAACATACCATACAATATATATGACAGATAGTTATATTATCGGTTAGTATATTTTAAATTTTGTATATGATATTATTTTTTATAATTATTGTATTTCTGATTAGATAATTATAAATTAGATATTCAATTCAGATATTTTTCTTCTAACTTTTTGAATTAAAGATCGAGTGATAATATCTTCAAAAGTATGATAATTGATATAAAAATTTTATTGATAATATAAATAAATAAAAGTTTAGGATGCATTCTTTTAAAAGATATTAATATATTATTAAAAAATATAAATTGGATTATTATATTATTCTATTTTAAAAATTATAAAGAATTATAATATATTATTTTTTAAATTTTAAAAATTAAGATATAAAATTTTAATTTTAATTTTCTTCCGATACTAAATAATAAATTAAAAAATTAGGTCTAAAATTTTAATTTAAATTTTAGGATTAAATTTCGAATGCGAAAAAAAACCCTAAAAAGTGACATTTATGAAGTGGGCCCTACCTAGACAGTAGGGCGGACGAGAAATTTGATAATAACTACTTATTTAAATCAATAAAAATGAAGCGATAATTACTACTTATTTGACGTTGAATATTTAATTTGAGTCGGCAATTGCTGCGAAGGTCAAATCTGAAGTCACTCTCAATTACGTAACAGAAATTAGATAACGCAATGAATTGAAAAGACGAAAAAGTGGGAAAAAATGAAGGTCAAGTAATTAATAGGAGGAAGAAGATGATCTGTTCGTGGAGTTCAATTTATACGAACAGTTTTAGCGAGTGCATCGAAGGAGGAGAGTAATCGTGTGCTGATTGATCGGAGAATGAAGAGGAGGAGAGATGTCGAAAGGAAATCAGAGATAAGGTTAGCTATAGAGGAGCTGTCTGTTGCGGTCAAACTTGAGCCTGCGGTTGCAGCCGATCGGCGAGAATCTCATATCGCAGCTTGGCCGTTCCTCTCCCTCTGCAGCTTGATCCTTCAACTTCTTGGTCCGTTTCTTCGCTCTGACTGTGATTTTGGCTTCGATTTCCATGGTTTTGCTGGAATTTCACCTGATTCTATTACGGTTTCATCGCCTCTGTGCATCGTCGTTTTTCATATTTTTTTTCCTGCTTCCTTTTTTTTTTTTGGATTTGCAAAGTTCTGTTGCGTTACCAAAAATACCTTATCATAATCTCTCTCCAAACTCTAGCCAGACATATGAGCATCAACTTGAATTTTCTGATGGCTTCAACATCTGTTTCTCTGCAGATGAGATAGGGCCGACGATGGCTGTTCTGAGACAAGACGTACAGCAAAATATTCAGGCAAATCACAACTGCTGTTTTTTTTTCTGATTTTTATTTTTTCTACAAAAGACGCTAATAAATATCCATTTCCAACAATAATTGTATATTAGGCCAACTTTAATATCAAATTGACGATACTTTAAGATATAATATAATATAATTATAATGTCAAAACTCTAAAAATAAATAAATAAATGGAATATATATATATATAGACATGAAATCAAAATACCATAAATTTGACAAAGCTTTTGATATTGTGACGCGGAGTGATAAAATAAGAAAATTTTGTTATTTTTTTCATATTTTTTATTATTTATATTTTGATAAATTTATTAATTATTATTTTTTAAATTACTTAAAATAGTAGTAGAATCGATAAGATTTGTAAATAAATCAAATATTGTTTTGCCCAAATTCAACTTATAATTTCACAAGTTTCAAATTAAAACGAGATAACTAGATCAGAAGAAGGTCTACAAGAGAGGAACTTAAGAATTTATATAAGATCCAGTGAAATGTTTGATAAATAGTAAAGCATAATCCATTGGCATAAACAACTTTTCAGGGTGAATCCAGACTGTTGCTAGTGGGGTAAAACGACCTCAATGATTTGTTAATAAATAAAAAAATTAAATATAAATATTATAAAAATGGAACTAAAAATTCTTGTCAACCCTCCTGAAATTTTGAATAACCAATAAATTTATTTTTCCATTTTGTTTAACTTTATTCAACAAGTCCTTTGGTTACTGAAACAATGAATTATACATTGATTTTACTGGAAACAAAAAACAAAAAAACAAAACCTTGAATCAGTTTCGGGCAATAGGTAAATTGAAAAGTACAACTGAAACTTTATCAACCTGATTTTCTCAGTCTCATACTGCTACATATTCTTCTCACTCAAAAATCTCTTAATTTTTTTCTATTCCCAATGCTATCCTGTTGAAGAGTGTAATCATTTGAATAATAATAAAAATAATTAATTTTAATATAAATATTAGAAATTTAAATATCAAAATAGTCTTTGGTATTATAAAGATAAAACTATATATATTTTGAGCATATCAATCTTATTTTTCTTGATCTACTTGTGATTTAACATCTTTTTCTAATATTCATATTTGTTAGAGATTGGAGATGCTATGTGAATCTGATCCAGCAACATATTCAAATTTGGTTGAGATGTTGAGGAAAGAAGCCCTTGATGGGACTGCAAGACAGCGCGACAGTTGCAGTAGGGCCTTGGTTTGGCTTACTCGGTATACGTTTCTCTGACTTTATGTTTCAATTTTAATAAAAGCATATAGCCCGGTTGGAAAATGTTGATAGCCTTTTGAGGAGTAATTTGGGAAGACATGGTAGATTCATAGTAAAAGAAATTATTGATATATAGATAAAAATTAGACATAAAAAGAGTTTATATATGAATATATTAAGAATTGAACTAAAATTTTTAAATTGACTTTATTTTTATTAATTTTATTAAATTTATTTATCCATCCGTCTAGCTTTCTTTTCACTGTAGCAAACTATTGTGAATTAATAGCCTTATGCTGTCTAGGTGTGTGGATCTCACGGCAGTTTTACTGCAAAATCTAGCAAATGACCCAGGACAGAGCATGGAGGAAATGGTGGAAAATTCTTACAGCATCACTATGAAACCTTGGCATGGGTGGATTTCAGCAACTGCTTACAGAGTAATTCACACGTATTTTTTTCCTACCTTTGAAGCATTGAAAATGTTATAATAAAATAAAGAAATTATTTTTTCTCCATTACCTTGAATTTATTGGGCTCCCACCAACTATTTGAATCGTGAAGAAACAAATAATGACACATGACAAGTACACAAGATTGATAAAAACATGATTTTTATGTGAAAAACTTCATTTTGAATGATCGAGAAAAATCACTGGATTCGAAATCCGAAAATATTTCTACTATAATATCTTAATTATATAAAACCCCAAATATAAGGTTAAACTACTTTATCTTAAAATAAGCTCATACAATAACAAATACGATATGAAAGAGAAGAAATAAAACTCGGTGAATATTCTTCTCAGCGGCAAGAATAGCGTACCCAAGGTCGATGAATAGTAGAACTCGATTTGAAATTTAAATGGATGCACAAATCTTCATCTTCTCCATTTTCTCTTTCTTTCTCTTATTTTCTCTTTTAAACCGGCGTTCAAATTGTAGCAATAAAATCCTAACATGCGTTAGTCGCGTTTTTATACTCCATGCCGCATTTTTATACTCTGGGCTGCACTTGAACCCTCGTCAAGCCTCGTCAAGCACGGTTCAAGATCAGAGTTTCTAGAAAGCTCATCTGGCATGGCTCAAGCGTAGAGCTTTTGGAAATGGCACTCAAGCGCCCGTCAGGCAAGACTCAAGCGTAGAGTTTTTGGAAATAGCGTCTAAGGCGCGCCTTGGGTGCAATTCATACATGATCCTTTTGGAATCAACGTCTCAGGCCTTCGTCATGCGCGTGAAGCTCACGCGAAAATATTCATTATTCGTATCACCAATCAGTACATCAAATGAGTATGAATTCATACTAGAATGATTTATAATCCAACAGAATTACCGCAAATCATGAGGAAACAATATGGTAGTTTTCTTCTGATTAGATATAGATGTATTGATTTACATTTAACTTTCTCTATTCCAACGCCCCACGGATAATATATAGTAATGGCATACATTAAATCATGATCAAACTGATAAAATTGACAGAAACCTGAAATCTATCGGGCATATGTGTGTGCACATGCACACCGATGCGCGTGTGAGGCAAGGTGGGCTCCAGGGGTTTTGGGTGCAGCTAGATTATGCTTGTTCATGGGATGCCAAGAATATGCTCTTTCTGTTCCACAAGGGAAAGGTCTTGGGTAGCGAGGAAACTGTATTGAATTGGAATTCCACTATTGATACTCATGTCTTGGGATATACAGATAGATCAATGCTGTCAAAAAAGAAATCAAACCTTGTTTTTTCTTTTGTTTTTGTTGAGGAGTTTTTAAAATTTGATTAATCTCTATGCACCGGAATGAATAGGATTTAATCCAGCTATAGAAAAACCTATGACTACCACATTATGGAGGTGCACATTAAAGCGCTGCTACCCCTAAAAAGTTGGAGAGAAGCTAAAGGATAAAAGGTGAAAATTTCTATACAATTAATATTACATGGATAAATAGGATTTGTTTCATAATAGGGGACACGAAGTGAGGGGATATTTTGTAAGATATTTACTATATTTTACCTAAAAATGATTCTCTGATATAATATTACATAGTTAAATCAATATGATTATATTTAATTTTCTATAAATCTTTCATTTTAAGAGTTATCATAGAGTGTTAAGATATATCCGTAATCAAAAAGAGTTTGATTGTGTTATTAAATATACCTTCATTTTCAAATTGAGCCTATTATGCTGCTGATTTCAGCTACAGTCCAAACTTGACATGAACAAAAAAAAAAAAAAATGGTGCTTGCATTGCAGGTAGCTCTGAAACTACTGCCTGATAGCAAAACCTTCATGAACCTACTAATGGTCAAAGGTCAAGACTTTGACACCCTCAAAGATGAAATACAAACTTTGGTTTCATTTCTGATGCCTTTGCTAGAAGATATCCACTCCATTCTGGTGAGTCTCTCTCTCTCTCTCTCTCTCTCTCTCTCAGTGTCACTTCTCTAATTCCTCCTCATTGCAAAATTGTAATGATTTTCTACACATATTGGCAGAAATCATATGGCGTGGACAGGCTAAAATCCCCTTAAGGTGCTACCATTTTGACAAATAAAATTATATATAGAGCTTAATTATGTATGATAGTCAAAGTTCTTCGAGTGTATGTGTGTTTTCATGTTTTATTTGCCAATGTAAATACTGACAATCACCGAAGAAAACTTCCATCATCGGATCAGGTTCTGACCATCTAAAAGCCAATAGGGTTTGCTGATTGCCCAATAACTATGATTGTACTAATTGCACAACAAGGATGGAGGAAACCCCAGGATTTACCCATGGGCATCGTTTGAGATACGAAGTCAATTTCATTTTTTGAGTTGTTAATAATATATAAGAATGTATTATTAGATTTTCCATTACTTTTTTTTCCGAGTGTTATACCCAACAAACGGGTCATTAAAAGGAAGTGCAATGTTCACATGAGGCACACTCAAACGGATATATTAGGTAAGGGTCATATAATATTTGTGCGAATGTCACTCAAATGATGGATTTTATTGAAGGTTTACATAAAATTTATGTAAGGTTAATTCGATAAAAAGTCAGACTAATAAACAAAATGGATGACGCTTATATGCAATCAAGAGATACTCATGTGCAAGTAAATAAAATGGATGCCGCACGTGGACGCCTGAGGGCACTGATATGCCAATTCATTTTTTGCATTTTGGCATCCAAACGCCATCTCTATTATTAAAATCCTTACAAGATTTTAGGGCTTAAGAGGGAGATTATTTTCAACACAATTACATTGCACAAAGAGAGAGAGAAGAGAGAAAGGGGAGATGAGGAAAGTTTTCAACATCTGATTGAAATCCAATTCAAATTGTATTTTTTTTTACTAACATCGAGTACATTGCTCTAATTTGTTTATTAGATATATTTTCGCTTTGGTTGCTCGTTTTATCTATGTATTCTTCTCTTATGAGTTTTAAGATATGTCAATGGTTTGATTCGATCAATATTTACTCGCATTGTAATAAAGGTATCTCAATAAGAGTTATATTTATAATTAGTTAATATTTTATAGTAAATTTATTAGGAGTTTATCCCGTAATTTATTCATAAATTAAGAAGAATTTTTCACGTTAAATATCGTAATGCAATTTGTGTATACTTGATCATGTGATCTGATTCCTTATGTTCTCACAACATTTGATAATCTATAACTAATAAAAAAATTAATATTATTTTTACTATGCTTATTTTACTTTGGGGGAATCCCAACATGTATGTGAGGTTAGATGGCTTCTGGCTTCGTATGCTTCATTGTGCATTGAGCATCTCATATATGGGCCATGTGCACCATATAGTTAAAATAATTATTCTCATAAATTTTAAGAGTGTGCTTAATTGAGAATAATATCATATAAAAAAAATTATCAATAATATTAAATTTAATCTTACTTTTAAAAATTATGATAGTAATAATATTATATTATAATATTATATATTATTAACAAATAAATGTTCATTTATTTATAATATCAAATGTTAATTTATTTATAATATCAAATATTAATTTATTTATTATTGTCAAATCAAAATATTAGCCTATGCAAATTAGACCTAATATTTATTCTTTTTTATTCTTAAAATACTTGTATCATCAAAGTAAGAATGCTGTTATTCTTATTCATAATAATTTTATTTAAACTTACTAATTTTGGACAAATAATAAAGATATGATTTAAACTCACCTATATCTAGAGAGGTTGAATATGTATCCTTTAATAAAATTATCAATTTTAAAAGTATAAAATATAAACCATATATATGTAATTAATTTATAGATCTATATAAGAGTAAATATACAATAAACGACAAAAATTAAACAAGCAAAAATGTTGAATGTAGAATTTTAGTGACAAAGGAAAAGTTTTAACAGAGTATTCCCAAAAAAAAAAAAAAAAAAGCAATCATTTGGGCTATCAGTTAATTGCTAAAATATTTATTATTGTGAAAAAGTCAACTTACAGATTAAAACGGAGGCGCATTATCCTAATGGACTGGCTTTATACAAGTGATCATTTAAGGCACTCCTTATATCTGTTTCAATAACAACTATTCAGACAGTGTTATTTTTTTAAGTAAATCTACCAATATTAAATGTTTTTAGAGAAATTTATGATATGCAGATTTTATTATATTTTAATAAGACTTGATTCTCCACTGAAATAAAATATTTAATTTGAGGAAAATATACAAGCTAATAATCATTCTCTCAAATCAAATACAAGTTTTTAATACATAAAGAAATTAAATGCTTGATTATTCAAGAACCTTTTCATTGTTAATAAACTAATTTTTTCCCCTTAGATCTTCAAATACTACCTCATTCTATCTTGTAGAGAGTATCCATCAGCTGAAATCAACCTCTAGTTAAGGCAACTGAAATTTTCAAAGTCATGGATAGAAACAATTTTTATGGTGCCAAGTTCATGGTTGGCACGTGGCTCCTTTAGTTAACTAGATTGTTTAAGCTATCAACATACAAACTATTTGCAGATCCTTATTGAAAGCGAAAAAAATCTTATGTGCTTAAGCGACTGACTCACGGTTCACTTGTAGAATGCCTCTAGAGCGAAGCAATCTCCTTTAATTGAAGAGTCTATCTCACAGTCCACTCACTAAACATTTCAGGAAGTGAACTGACACTGTATGGCTTGGCAACAAGCTCGTGAGACGCTTACAAAATGTCTCTGAAATTAAATAGACATCTCGTGACTTAAGTGGCCACCTTGCAACTAGTTTGCGGCCACCTTGTTCTATAAACTTAAAGTTACAACAACCTCTCTTGATTTGAGTGGATACCTCACGATAGATAGATAGGTTAGATCTGGACTCTAAAAATATTTTGTATTATTGGTTGTTTTTGGTTTATGATATAAGCAGTTGATTTTTTTTTATAATTAAATTGAGAATTCAAAAATGTCTTGTGCCAAGAAATATGTCAACAAATTCTCATCTAATAATATTTTTCTTTAGCAATTACATTAAGTAACAAACTATCAAAAAAAAAAGACTTTATCACCACTCCATAACATGAGATATGGGTTAAGCCAAAATCAAAAGACAAGTATTAAGGAAGTTCACAACAATTAGAAAGCTTCTACATCCCTCAGGACATTCTTACACCTTAAATAAATGCATGCAGTTAATTTTTACTAAAGAGAGACTGTTGAGTAGAAGTTTGGTTAATTTTTTTAATATGGTTCAAATGTGGTTGGATTCTAAGGGTCTATGTGATTTTGTTAGATATATATATCATAATCTATAATTCTATTTAATTCATTTTTGTGTATCATATTTAACTTTTATATTAGTCTAAACTATTATAAAAAAATATATATTATTTAACAATTAATAATTACTCTATATAACAAAATCTTTGAAAATAAGTTTAATGTGGATTTATAAATAAAAATAATAGGAGTAGTCATGTAGAATATTTGAAATAATGACCTCACGGGAGAGTGAATAACATAGAAGAAAGAGACTATAACATCCCATATTTAAATTTGTATTAATTTAAACAACCACATAAATTATTATTTAATAATTAATACTAACATTAAATAATAATTCTAAAAAAAAATTTTTAAATTCTACTAGCACTAGGGCTTAACAAAAGAATTTCAATTAGCACAAACCAAACTAAATTAAACTAAACTGCTTATGATGCTTTGGCATATGGGCAATTTGATTACTATTTGATTTTGTATCTGAAGTATATTATTAGTTTGGTTACATTTTAGAAACTCAAATTAGATTAAACTAAATTAAACCATGTACATATATATATATATATATATATATATATAATAAGTAAAATTTTTTATTGTAACTAAAAATATATTGGTCATACTGATTTTTAATATGATTCTATATTAACTTTCAATATAAGTGATTGAATTTTATATTTTTTTTAATTGTTTAGTATCATCTAAACTATTAGATATCTTTATTTATTATTGATGATGGCTATATTTTAAGTAAACTTTTATGATATTTAGAAATTATTTAATGATATCAGTAAGTTTAAAGAAAATACATGATATAATATTTATTTATATGCATATCATGATATTATTATTATTTTTTGACTAAATAACATTTCACAAATTTTTATCATCGGAAAATTATGAACCAAATTTAAAATTGACACTGAATATTTTTTTAATTAATGATTAATTTATTACTAAGAATGCTGCTTTATTTCTTTTATTATATATTTTAACATACTTGTTATGTTATCTGAAACTATTGGGTATAGTGTAAAGTTAAATTGATAAACAAAAAACTCATAAAATAATATGGATCAATCGAGTTGTTGAACTCGTATTAAAAAAATTCAACCGAACAACCAAACTACCAAATACCTAAATGACTAAATTGTTGGTAATATAAAAGATTCAAATACCAAGTAGCTGATCATTTAATAAATCTAAATAATTAATCCCAATAAACAGTCAGATGAAATATGGGATGAACGGTTAGGTAAAATGTTAATATGGCCAACGGATAAGTATTAAACTTAAAACTTATATAACGGTTAGGCCAGTATGCCCAACTAATATATCTATTTAATTAATCACAATCATATCTCTTTAGGATGGTATATTAATTAGTAATAAGGTTATAAATATACATATTTTTTCTAAATAAAATGAAGAAGGGGGAGAAAGATTACCAAAAAAGCAAGTACATAACTCTAACTCTTTTTATACTCACAAACCTTTAAAATCTCAGAAGAAAGCCCTCTAATTCTCCATGGACACTCTATCTCTTAACATCAACCTCTTAATATCTTTCAATTTAAAAAAAAAAATATTTCTTACTTAAGAGTTTTTAATATCATTAATTTAAACCTGGTGAGTTTGACTATTCTTCAAAGTTTTTAATTTCAAAGTTAAAGGAGTTTCAGAATTTCTAATATCCAAACATCCAATGGAAAAGTCAAGAGAGATTAATGAGCTTATCTTCTTGTAAAGATCGATTTTCTCATTAAATTAAGAGTCAAGTAGAGAACCTATTTCTTTGGATTAGGTACTTCTCCCTAATAATTCCCTAAGCCTTAAATATTCAGCCCTTAGTCCATTCATGACCCTACAAAACTATCGCCATACATCATTCAGCCTCAAGAGTTTTGTCTTTAAAAGAACTGGCTTGATCTTTAACGTTGGAAACTTGATTAGTGTAATTGTGATATCTATACATTCACTTAGACAGTTCTATCTAAAGACGAATTTATCAATCTTTAAAGAATAATGACCTGACTTCAATAGCCATAGCTTTGTAATCCAAATCTTGGACCACAGAGGGATTAATTTGAGATTGAGGCAAGCATGTAATCTTATTGCCTTGATTATATAGCTTGCTTCTTGTGTCTTGTATTAGAATTTTAGATTGTAAAATAGTTTAAGTTAGCAATATAAATACATATAAATGACTCAAAATTAAAGATTTAGAGGTTACCTCTTGAGTCACTACCGTTTTAGAATGCAAAACCTAATAAAGATGATCCATTTGAGTTAGATTTTGGTGTAGATGTCTACTACCAGCAAAGAAGAGGCACAAACCTACCATATAGAGGAATTTCAAAACTTATGGCTCCATATAAAACCTTAGAGCCCATGTGTATTGGGAGAAGATGGAAATGAATCAATAACATAAGTAATAATGGCTACGATATCATTAAGAAAGTCATCAATATTACACTTTGAAAGTTCAATTTTACCACAAGGAATGAATGTGTTGACCATCATAATTTGAAATTCTAATTATTTGGTCAAAGGTTTCAATTTGTTAGAAGAAATAATTATTTAAAAAATAAATTATTAAAAAATTAAACTATCAGAAATTTGAATTATCAGATGACAGTACTTTTAAAATGTTGAATGGTTGCATTTCTACCAAGTTAAAAAACGAAAAGTGCTGAGGTATAAAAAATCAATTATTAAAAAAGATTTTGTATTTGAATAGTTTATTAATCTAAACTTTTAACGATTTATAATCCCATGTGAATAAATACAAATCTAATATATGAAAAGAAAAGATTAAAAATTATAACCTAAATGTGAAAATAAAAATTTTTCTTTAATTTATGGTGCACTTAGATAAAAAATAAAATCTTATAAGCTAAATTCCAAAAATTATTCGGTTCCAAGAAAAAAGAAGAAATGAGTAAACCAACAATCAAAAGTAGAAAAAAAATTGTGTCCAAGAGATTCACGTCCTCTCTTAAATACAACATCTAATTACCTAGCTCTCGGTAATATTATAACTTCAATGATGTCACAGTATAAAAGTTAGGAGATATTGAATCGGATGATCCTCTCAACAAACTAGTAAACATTTAGAGGCTTTTATAACAGATGGTGAAGAGCATCAAAGGCAATTACCCGAAAGAAAAACTACTCCAATTTAGAATGTTGTGTAAAAGAAAAAAAATTAATATAACTTTTTATATAAAAAAAAATAATCAAGATAAATTTCGTAAATGCTTCATGGAAGAATGCAAAAATATTAAGGAGTGCTCTTTTTTCAAATTCATCGAATGTAAGAAACCCTATCAGATGTTGAGATTTAAAATTTGGTTAAACATTAAATAAAATTCTATCAGATATTTAGACATAGAATTTGATTAAAGATTAAATGAGAATAATTCTTTTTATTGCCAAAAAACAAGCCCCTAAGTGACATTTTGAAGAAAAAAATAATAAAATAATTAAAGAATCTTAGTTAATAAAGTAGAGAATTAAGCTTCGATTAATAAGATTAATACGTAGTTAATGTGTATTGATTAAGATTTCATTAGAAAGGAGTATTTGGACAACATTCAAAGTAAACTACTAGAATTTTTTTTTTTAACATACTCGAAATTTGAATTCAACCTTTAAATTTGATAGGCTAGTGTTAGGTTCAATCTAAAATAAAATTAATTTGACTTTCTAGTTTATGGGGTTCGTAAATAAAAAACCCATGAAAAAAGATGGATTAGCCAATTTGTTGAACCCACATTAGAAAGGAATTCAATGGAATGACTAAACCATTGAGTACCCAAATGATTGGATTGCTGGTAATATGAAATGTCAAGGTACCAAGTGAAGGATCGATTAATAAATCTGAAAAGCTAATCCTAATAAATAATTATATAAAATAAGAAATAAATGATTTAATTAGGAAAATAATTAATACATCCAATAGATAGGCATCAACTCAGACATTATGTAACAATTGGATTATAGAATTTTCAATCAATATAATTTTTTAATTAATACACAATCATATATTTTTAGAAAGAGTATATTAATTAATAATAAAATTATAAATATACATATTTTTTCTTGAACAAAAGGAAGAAAGAGGAGAAACATTACTAAAAAAATAAGTATAGAAGCCTAACTCTCTATATACTTACAAATCTCAAAAATATCAAAGAAAAACCCTCTAATTGTTTACTCTCTCTTATCATCAACCTCTTAATATCTTTCTATTTCAAAGAAATATTTTTTAACTGACAATTTGATTGAAGATCACATGAGGATAGTTTCTTTTATAACCAAAAACCAAGTTATAAAATAGGACATTTTGAAATAAAGAAAAGCAATAGTATGATCAAAAAATCTTAATCAATAAAATTGAGAATCAAGCACTAATTGATAAGATTAATTAATAGTTTTTGTGCATTACTTAATATTACATTAAGAATGAGCACTTGGATGATGTTCAAAGTAACTGCTAGGATTTTTATTTTAATATACTCAAAGTTTAAATTCAATTTCTGAATATAGGGGCAAGTGTTAGGCACAATTTAAGACAAAATAAACTTGACCCATTGATTTATGGTGCATGAAAATTAAAAAAACTTATGAAGAGAGATGGATTAGTCGAATTATTAAACCCATATAAGAAAGGAATCCGACTGAATGACTAAACTACCGAATTTCTGAATGATTGAATTGCTGGTAATATGAAATATTGAGACACTGAGTGATTGATTAATTAATAAATTTTAATGATTAATTCTGATATACAGTTACATGAATTGAGACATAAATAATTAAATTAGGTAAATAGTTAATACGCCTAATGAACATTTATTTAATTTAAAACTTATATAACGGTTAGATCATTTAATTTTCAATCAATATAATTTCTCAATTAATGTGCAATCATACCTTTTTAGAAATTGTACACTTATTGACAATGAAATTATAAATATAATTGTTTCCTCTATACAAGAGGAAGAAGGAGAAAAATTAATTAAAAAATATATAAACTTTTAACTCTCTATACACTTATAAATCCTAAAAATTTTGAAGGAAAGTTCTCCAATTTTTCACACATACTCTCTTTTATTCTCAACCTTTTAATATGTTGGGAGTCCCACTTCGAGGAGCAACCTGAAGAAGGTTGGCTTATAAGTTTGAGGAGTTCTTTTTTCTATTAAGACATCCTTTTGAGATGGACTCTTTCTTTGGATTTGTACTTGTAATAACGGTACTTTTGTTGAGATCGGACCCCGCCCAAAGAAGGATATCTGCGGAAGATTCTAATCGAAAAGGGCTACCGGAGAGTGTTGCTCGCAGAAGGGTTGATCAGAAAAACTGAGTGAAGTGCTGCAGAGTGAGAGCGATCAAGTGAAAGCCGCCCGAGTAAAGTGCCGTAGAGTGTAACCGTCGAGGTTTGTGACTGTCAAACGAGAAAGAAATATTGCGAGTCTCACATCAATTAGTCAACTTCACAAGGGTTGGCTTATAAGTTTGAAGAATTCTCCCTTCTATTAGACCGAACTTTTGAAATTGGACTCTACTTTTGAATTTGTGCTCGCAATATAATATATTTCCATTTCAAAGAAAGATTTATGACATTAATGTTGGAGAATATTTCGGAGAACGTATCATATATCATTTGAACTCTTATTAAATATTATGGTGTGTGTGATTCGGATTTGAAACTTTGAGTATAGAACTCAATTCCATTCAAACAACAATTCAGACTCGCGATAAGTATTGGAAATATGTGTTTGTTATTATTATATTAATGTTACAACTTATTTATTTTAATTTTTATATATAATATATTATTAAATAAATAATTTTTAAATTAATAAACTGATTACTACAAACTATATAAACTATTCAAACCAAAATAATCCGTTACATTGATGATTTGGATAGTTTAGGTCAAGTAATGGTTTGGTTTTATTTTGTAGAAATCAAAACCGAAATATACAGTCTGATTACAGAACATCATGTTATCTACACTAAATCGATTCATATTCATTCCTAATTGGCACAAATACTATCTCTAATATTTTTCTATTAGTATTTTTATATTATTTTAATTTTTCATTATTTGTATTTTATATGAATATCTATATATTTATTATATGTTCTAAATTAATATTTTTAAATAAAAAATTTATTTGAAAAAATGTACCAGAAAAATAAAAACCCCCATGCACGGCCATCTCGTCAATCCATTATTTTCATGTAACATAGTAATTACTTTTCTTCATTTAATATTTTATCTTGTATACACATATGAAGAAGACTACTGGATTTTAATGGCACATTTATTCAGAAAAAGAAAAAAATAAAATAATTTTGTTAAATTAAGAATTTATTGAATAAATTTTAAAGAGGAATTGACAAAATTCAGAATTTACATAATTTAGGCTGCACGAATTAAACATAATATATTATAAATTTTCTGTTTATAAGTTTATGTAATTTTAATTTACGATTATTTATCTCATTAAGATTTGGACTATAAAGGTGAAACACACTTGCCTTTTCTTTTATGAAATTTAAAATAATAATAATAATATCACACAAATATCTTTAATTATATTTTCTTGTCAATTTATTAAAACAAATAAATATATAAATAAATAAATTTTTAATTTAAATATTTAGTATTTTTAAATAATATAATATATAAATATTAATTTGAAGTTGGGCTTTATGGAATAAATAAATTTGGTATTATTTTATTTTTATTAGATAAAAAAATTTAACATATATAATTTTAAATTAAAAATATTATCTAAATATTTATATTTTTTAAAAAAATTATCATTAAATTAAATATTTAATAAATATTAATATTATAAAAATATGTTAAAATATTTTTATGTTAAATTTATTTTTATTATTATCATGGTTAAATCGTAGACACTGGACCATATACCGTATATCTCCATGCCCCCAAATTCCGTCATAAAGAAGGGTGTAAAGTCGTCGAATGTCCGGACCCGGGGGGGTCCTTCTCCCCCGTGGAGAATGACCCTCCTTCTCCCTCTATTAGCCGTCGGATTTTTTAATCCGACGGCTCTCATTTTTTTAGTATAAAAAATATAATTTTTTTATTTTTTATTTTTTTTAATATTTTTTTTGTTTTTAATTATAAAAATATATATTTTAATATTCTTTATTTTTAAATTTGATAATAATTTTTTTAAAAGGAAAGTAATCCGACGGCGGATGGAGGGAGAATGAGGGTCCTTCTCCCCTCCGAATCCCGAATGTCCACGCCGTCGTCGGTACTTAGCAGCGACTGCTTAGACAGACGTCTGGTCGCCGGTCGTCATAACGTGAATGGAAGTCATCTTTGCAATGGGATTGATTGTCGATTTTCTCGGATTCCCACTCTCTCCATCCCTCCTCTAAATTTCCAGAAATTTTCATCTTTCAGGAACCAATTCTTTCCGCAAAAACTCGGTGCTCATCTAATGGGAATTATGGCAGTCCTTCTTTCTCACTCCTAGCTCTGCGAAATTATTTGATCTACCCTAATTCATGGTCATTCTTCCACTACTTTTCTGGGTGGTGGAAGTGGGCATAACCAATTGTGCACAGATCTTGCCGCCTCCCACTATTTGACGCTCTTAATGGTCCATAATCTCTCACTCTCTCTCCGTATATCTATCATCAGAATTCTATTATCTCCGAAGTGTCCATCTGATGACTGCATTTGACATTCTGCTCACATCAAATACCTGATTTTGTAGGATGAGTGGCCGGTCGTTTTCACCCAATAGTCCCAAATCCTTCAACGCTTACCCAAGCGGTGAATGTGACGTTGAATCCTTAACCTTCAAAAAAGCACGAAAGCCGAAAAAATCTGAACTAAGACCTGCCCAAATGATCAAATTCTTTGCAAACCGTATTCAGTACTATTACAAGCTGCACCCATTTTTATTCTTGTTCTTGTCATTGTCATTTGGGGTCGCAGTTCTCGTGATTCTTTCATTTTACGAGAGCAGGTTTCAAATAATGAGCAATTTCCGGAATGCTGATGTCGGTCTGGAGTCGAACCCGTTTTCTAAGCTGAAGAATCTTGTAATGGTTGCCGGGCATTCAGTTTATACGAGTAGTAGTTATGGGAAGGCTGATGACGAGGGATCATGGTTCTTGGAGTCATATCAGAAGCACCCCGGTCAAGCTGCAACGTTTTTGACCCATATACAGGAGGGCGTTGAAGCTGCAGCCAAGGATGAGGATGCTTTGCTGTTGTTTAGTGGGGGAGAGACTCGAAAGGATGCGGGTCCTCGCAGTGAAGCGCAGAGTTATTGGTTTGTGGCTGAATCGAAAGGCTGGTTCGGTGAGTTTTTCTACTTTATAATTGTTTTGAGCAGACACAGATTTTGTTGATCTAATAATGTATACTATGGGTTGGCTAGCATAGGGGATTCATAAATTTCTTCCCTAAAGTACATTGTTTGAATATATGTATGCCTAATATTGATTTTATCGGCGATGAATTTGTGAAGGAATGACTTGCATAATGAGTTAACGAATTAGCCTTTTAGTATCTCTGGCAGTCTATTCCTGCAATGTCGCCTCTTTATATCTTTGATGAATTATCATTACCTGGTTCTCGTGAGGTATTCATGAATTACCATTTGCTTGGGCTTCAATTTGAAATATTCATTGAGAGCCACCTCCAAATAGGTCAAAAATCAAGCTTAAATATATAGCTTTTTTGTGAGGCAAAGGGGGCAGCTTGTCTGACTCTGGGCTAGCCACCTGTTTCTATGGCATGAATTGGTGTTGTTCAAGTCATGGATGCAATTTCTTAAACTCCACACTACCTTTGACTCATCTGCCCGCGTTGGCATAATCAAACTAAGTATGATAACTTGTTTAAAGGATGCAAGGGGGCATCATCAGGGTACATTATGTCTAAATTTGAACTTGAAGGATCCTCCTGACTTCTAAAACCTATGTGTTTCTCTCACCTCATATCCAACAGATTGCTTGTGGATGTGGATGTGGCAGTCTTGTTCGTAATAAATGATCCCATTGCTGCCACTTCATCGAAGAAAGGGCCTGCTTGAAACCTGTTGATCCTAAACCACATTTCGAATGAAATCTCATAGCTTCCAAACCACTTTAAATCCCAATAGGGAGTAAACAACTTACTCTGCATTATTGCACAACGAAAATGACTGACAATCAATTAACCCTTCTTTGCATTTAATGCAATCATTGAAAAAATCCATTCCCTTCTTTCTTCCTAGGAGAGAACTTTTACCTGAGGAATGTTAGATTTCCATGTGATACTCTAGGAACAATGATTCATTTTTCCATGCATTGTAATCATATAGAATGATGTGACTTCAAGGTTCCGTGATTTAAAATGCTTCCACACAAAACAATAATTGAGGGAACTTTAATGTTTTATCGTTGTTAGTAAATATGACTGGAGGTAAGACTTGGCATAGTGGTTAGGTTGCTCCATTTTGATAGTTCACAGTTTCAAACCATGGAAACAATCTATCTTCAATACATAGAGATAAGGCTGCATACATCTTATTCTCCCCATATCCCAAAATGTGAAAGTCTCATGTACTGGACAGCCTATAAGAAGTCTGACTGATGCAAGACTGCATTTAATTGAAAAGTTTAAGTGATGCCATTCTAACCTGTCAATGTGATGCCTTTGGACCTAGTATGACGCCTAGAAGCCCTTTTGCAATTCTAGGATTATTTCTATTTTCTTTGTTCGCTCTAATCAAATTCGAGCAACCCAAATTCTAAATTCATAGATTTGAATTCTCTCCATCAAACTTGAACAACACCCGTACAAATCTAGCTTTCCTTAGCCTAGATGTCCACACCACCAAGGCTCCTTGTTGTTTGCTAGAGGTTTCTTGCAAAGCTTTTATGGACTTCTTCCCCATTCACACGTCATGCGCAAACCAAGTAGGCCTCCTTACAGCTGCAACAAAATAGAAATGATTCTTTAATTCAAGCTATCCCTTTTGTATATGTTTCTCGAAGTGAGGCTACTAGCTTCATGTACTGAAAGAATTCCAGCAAAATTCAACAGCATATGCAGCTTTTTTTTTTTTTTTCATGTTCTTCTATCAGATGCTGCTTTCCACCATAAGCCTCCATAATCAGTTGGCTATAAGGATGGATTGAAGACCTAGTTCTAGGTTCATTGTCCAGTATTAGCCTGGTATATGATATGTGGATGAGTATCCATTTACTAAGATGATATTATTAAGAATAGCATTCAGATAGGTGGGACAATCTTGGCGCATGCTATTAATTTTTTTCTTTAGCACTGAAAAAACAGAACTATAAATGGAATACAAATTAGCTTTGTGACTAATTTTCTCTGTTATTGTTTTTAGCTCCTTCAATATGCTTCCTCTGGTCATACTAAACTAGATCATGTGCAATGTTAATTGCTGCCTGTTATCATCGCAAAGCATTATTGGCCAGCCATAGTTAAGTCTCAAATCTTTCAGAGGTTTCCTAAGCAAAGAAGTTTAAAAACACCATGAGCCATGGCACTGAACCTAACAACCACACCTTGTTTTTTTCCTCCAAGCCCAATATGCCATATTGAAGGCCTTCAACTGTCAAATGTCCAGAATGAGAGAATAATATTCCTTTTCCCAGCAATGATTTCAAATATCATAAGACTCAAAAAACAGCAAAAAAAAGAGAGGCACTAAACTACATCTAAGGCAATATCTGGGCTAGTGAGAGAGAGAGAGATGAGGATCTCAACTAGCTTCTGTTATATCTCTTTGTCCACTTCTAGCTCCATCGTATTTTCAGATATAAGAACTGACCGTCATGGGAAAAGCAACTGGTCTACACCCTAGCATCGTAGTCTCCTTGAGATAATAAAAAAGACACCTTCATTGATAGATAAAGATACCATTGCCAGATTCTATTCCCAGGTAATCGCAAATTTTTGTCCCGTGCCTTCGATTTCAAACTCCTTTGCCAAGAAAGCCTTTAGCCTGAAAACGTCGTCAAGGTTATTCCTAGCTGAGATGATATCACGAATGTAAACAATAATTACTGCAATATTACCACTCTGCTTCTTCATAAACATCGTACGATCTACGCTGCTTTGTATGGATAGATTAACATTATCTATAGAAACTTTAAAACCATAAACCATGCTCTCAGACACTGTTTAAGTCCATACAAGGACTTATTTAGACCAGTAAATTTTCCTTAGTTTTCCCACAATCAAACTAGGAGTAATGCCATGTATACCTCTTTCGCTAAATCACAAGAACTGCATTCTTGTCACCTAGTCGCTAAAGATTCCAGCTGAGGTAATAGGATTCTAATGGTCTCTTCTTCAGCTGGGGCGAAGGTTTTTTGGTACTAAGTACCATAAGTCTAAGTATAATTGTTTTTGCAACCAGTCTAGCCTTGAGCCTTCAATGGTCCTATCTGCCTTCAAATTAAATCCCACTGTTTTCTTCCTTTGTGGAAATTGATGTAGCTCCCAGGCATTATTCTTCACTAGGACTTTCATCTCTTTAACCATGGCTAACTTTGAGGAATAAAAACTGAATTTGAGGATGACAGGAAATCTCTACTGGAGTGAGAAGACATGATGAGGGCGTGAACTAGTGCCTTTCCTAAGTGTGATGGGCAGTTCAAAATCATTAGGACAATGACAATCATTATCATCAATCAATTCATTAGGGAGAGTATTGGGGAAGTTATTATTGACCGGCAATTCATCAGAGGAGGCAATTCATTAGAGGAAGTTGAACGAGATTTACTAGGTGCTAGCGTGGGCTGAGGTAGAAATGGATCCAAGGAAGACTCTTGGCAAGTTAGAGTGGTTATGACAGATGAATCATTTCTCCTCCTGCTACTTAAGCTTTCCATTCCTTTGCATCTTCTAGACCTATCACTTCCTCTTTCCTCCTCACCATCAATGTCCTCCAACTTTTCTTGATCTTTCCTAGGATTGGAGACTGAGAACCCATGAAGGAGAAGCCCCGTTCAACTCTTGTATCATTTTCTCCTTGCTTTTATTTTCACCTTGATGAACTGTATTGTTAATGTATGGGCCTCACTCTTGAAAAACTACGTCAATGCCGAGAAACACTTATCTAATTGGAGAATAATAAACACTTGTATCCCTTTTGAGTAGCTAAATTCCCAACGAATATACATTTCATGGTGTGGGGATCTAACTTATCCAATTTTCGTCAACAAACATGCACAAAACAAACACATAGGACAACATAGTGATTAGCACCCAGAAGTACTTTACGTGTATGGATTGTGATTGCCTGCAATGGAATCCTATTGATGATAACAAAAACTACATCCTTCCAATAGGCATTTACGACACTCATTGTAGATGTTAGCTATTGCAAAAAATAAAATAAAATAAAGGAGTTACAGAGCATAGAAAAACCCTAGGTAGGAGAACAAAGAAATTGCAGTGTAGGGAAGAATCCTCTAAGAGCAAATGGTTCAGAGCAAAAATACGATAGTTGCTATGTAAGGTGGCTTATAATCATTTCATCGCCGCCATCCACGTGGCACTACTTCTATTGTCCGATGAAAGAGTAGCAGGAACCATTATGAAACTTCCAGAATGAGGCAGCCAAAGCACGTGAAGGGAGATAGGCGGGCTCAGGATATATTATCACAGCTACACAGATGACAAGAAGCTTCAAGGGAACAGGAGCGCATTGAGGAAGGCAGGTGAGCCAGGAGAAGGCATCGCAGCCACACTTGTGGCATGATACTCATCGTTCGATAGTAGCTTGGTGGATTGAGGAGGGCAGATCTTGGAGGGAATTTAGGATCAGGCGAGAAACACATGGGATTAAAGAAACAACTAGTAAGGGCACGTGTGAGGCACATGACCATGGACAATTGAAATTGATTCTTCATTTTCATCTATATCTCTTTCTGGTTGTGACTGTCTGTTTTTAGAAAATTAGCATTATTAGGAATATATTCTCATTAAGTAGTATAAAGTAGGAAATGTATTAAGAGAAAAGGAAAATGAATTTCACCTGTAAACTAGAATTTCTTTTGGAGACTTGTTTCTTTCTCAAATTGAGAACTCTAGTTTTACCTTTCAATTTTTCTCAGTTTCTTTCCTCTTCCCATTCCCTCCCCTTTTACTGATTTTAGTAAATGTGAAAATTCTTCATCAATAGATCCTTACAAATAGGTATCAGAGACAAAGAATGATAGAAAGAACCTCACAAACCAAGAGGCAATAACAGTTGAAAATCAATAGCTCAACAATTTCAAGCAAAACAACAACTAGCGCATGGAGCAGCTCAAGCAAAGCATCACCAGATTAATGGAATAGACGTAACATATGTTCAATCTTTACCAAAGGGTACCGGTAAACTCTACCCCCAGCTCTAAACCCTCCCCACTAAGGGGAGAGAGAAGAGCCGATGGGGGTCAATGTCCATTGCAATGTTAAAACCGATTTTCCAAGATTTGAAGGAGAAAATCCCCATAGGTGGATCTATAAGGTGAATTAATTCTTTTGGCTTCACCAAGCTCCTAAAAACTAGAAGCTACTACTGTCCTCTTCCATGGAAGGGGGAGCATTGATTTGATTCAGGGAACAAAGGAAGTTAGGGAATTCGTTGACTAGGAAACTTTATCCTAGGCACTACTCGTAAGGTTCGGTAGCTTAGTATATAAGGATCCTATGGAGTTGTTGTAAAAGCTTAGATAGACCAGCAGTGGCAGAATATAAGGCACAGTTTGAACTGATTGCAAATCAGTTGGATGTTCCAGCCTCAGCCAAGTTGAGCTGTTTTTTAGGGGGGGGGGGATTGAAGGACGTAATCCACTATCTAGCGAAACTCCTCAACTTGATAAGCCTGCACCAAGCATTCAGCATGGCACACATGCAAGAAGAGTTTGTAATGAGTAGTAAAAATGCTAATAGGGGTCTGAACACCTCTTCTAAAGGACTGTTACGTCATCGTTTCTCATCCGGGGCAACTAGCTCAAGTTGAGCCGCTAACTGAGATGGCCATTCATCAATTCACACCTGGACAAATGAAGGAAAGGAGAGACAAGGGATTGTAATACACATGTAATGAAAAATGGAATCGAAGGCACAAATGCACCAACCTACAACCTTTTGTGGTAGGGGTAGTGGAGCTAGAGGAACCTAACTCCGAGCAAGAACTTGAAGATTCAATCCATTAAGAAGATTTGAGCATGGAAGACTAGCTAGCTGAGATTTCCTTACATGTTTTGACAGGACCCCCCACTTTATGACTATGCGAGTGTTGGGAAAGATTAACAAAGTTTTGGGGTAATCTTGATTGACTCAGGAAGTACTCATAACTTCCCTAATATAAGCGTAGTTGAGAGGGCTAGATGGAAGCAATCCGCCCCTACTCAGATTTGGGTAGGTAGCAAACAGTGAAATCATGTAGGGAGAGGAATCTTACCACTAGATAACTTTAGAAGTGCATAATATTCAATTCAAGGATAATTTCTTGATTTTAGCCTTGGGAGGTTGTGACCCATTCTAGGAGTGCAGTAATTGTTAACTCTAGACTTGATTACCTGGTACTTCCAAACTCTTCAAATGGAATTCCTTAGCAAGGACCAGCAGGTGAACTTGCAAGGGCTGAGGGTGGTAGTTGATACTGTGCATGATGCAAGTGTGTGGTAGCAAATTTTAGCCATGGAAAACAAGGGGCAGTACTAAAACTCCTAGACACCTCTCCAACTTTGGAGACAGCAACCTGGTCAGAGAAGTTAAAAAAATTACTCCACCCTCTTGAACAAGTTTTTAAGGAGCCCGATAGACTGCCGCTAATCAGGGGCATGAGCGTTAGATTGTGCTCAAAGATGATTTGAGGCCTTTAAGTATAAGGCCCTATCGTTATCCATACTACCAGAAAAGCAAAATCAAGAGGGTGGTATGAGAGTTGTTCGAAATTGGATTGATCCCCCAGCCAAAGTCTGTAGTCATCACCAAATCTTTTGGTATGAAAGGCCGTTGGAAGTTGGAGAATTTGCATTGATTATTGGGTCTTAAACAATGCCATAATGAAGGACAATTACCCAACTCCGGTGATTGATGAACTCTTAGATGAGTTACATGGGGCTATTGTTTATCTTCCAAAGCGCACCTAAGATTGAGATATCATAAAATTAAGATGAATGACTCAAACATCCCCAAGGCCGCTTTTAGAATGCATGAAGGGCACTACAAAATTTTGGTTATACCTTTTGGGTTGACCAATGCGCTAGTTATATTCTAGGGATTAATGAATAAAATTTTTAGACCCTTTTTTTGAAAGTTTTTGTTTATATTTTTATGACATCATGATTTTTCAGCCCCACCGATGAAGCTCATCAAGAGCAGCTTTAGAAGGCATTATAAATTTTAGAAGACCATCAACTGTATGCAAAATTGAGCAAGTGCAAGTTCTTTTACAAGGAAATAGATTACTTAGGACACATGAGATCTAAAGAAGGTATAAAAGCCGATTTCTCAAAAATATGCTTTAGTGGAAGTCTCTTGAAACCATTAAGTCATTAAGGGGGTTTCTAAGACTCACTGGGTACTATTGAAAGTTTATTCGTAATTACAGAATGATAGCCGCTCCTCTCACATTTCTAATAAAAAAGAATGCGTTTAGCTCGTGTAAGAAGGCCAAAGAAGCCTTATAGCAGTTAAAAGGAGTAGATCTGCATCCCCTGTGCTGGCTTTATCAAATTTCATAAAGAAATTCATAATCAAGTGTAATGCCTGAGAATCGAGTATTGGTGTGGTGTTAATACAGGAACAAAGACTGATTGCCTTCTTTAGTTAGGCTCTAAAGGGGAGGACCATCCACTTTATGACATTCAAAATGGAGCCATTGGCCTTTGTTATAGCAATCAAGAAGTGGCGATTATACTTGTTGGGTCAAGCTTTTATGATTAAAGTTGATCAATAGAGCATTGAGTTCCTCTTGGAACAAAAGATTGGAACTCTCTCTCAATAAAAATGGATTACCAAATTATTGGGTTATGATTTCATCATTGAGTTTAAACAGGGTCGTGAAAATTGGATGGTTGACACACCCTATATCACAAGGAAGAGAATCCGACTCTTATGACGTTGTCCTATCCAAATTCGTCATAGATAGAGAGTTGAAGCAATCCTATTATATTGATTTGAAGGCTCGGACTATTTAACAATGGATCTAAGGTGGCGAGGGGTGGGAAATAAGAAACGGGGTAATCTTCAAAAAAGGGGAAGATCTTTAAATTAGGCAATGGTTGATGGACTGGATCCATGACAGTCCTGTGGGCGTACATTTAGGAAATCATAAAACCTTAAATTGGGCTAAGGCTGAATTATGTTAGAAAGGTATGCAGGGGGCATTTAATGACCTATTTGAGAGTGCACTATTTGCCAAACCACAAAAATTGACGCCCAGAAACTCTATAGATTGCACCAATCCTTACTAATACCTAAGATTCCTTCGTTAGACCTTTCTATGGATTTTAAAGAAGGCTTCCTCTCCTCTTAGCATAATAACAGCATATTGGTGGTGATGGTGGATTGTTTGACTACTTATGCTCATTTTATTCCTTTCACTCATCCTTACATTGCAACTAAATTTGCTTATATTTTGCTCGACCATGTGGTTAAGTTACACGGACTCCCTCAGTCCATAGTTAGTGACTAGGATACCATATTTACTATCTCATTTTTGGAAAGAGTTGTTTAGGCTGCAAGGGATAATTGTAATACAATTGGGTGTATCATCTTCAATTGGATGGACAGATCCAGATTGTAAATAAATATTTAGAGCAATATTTAAGATGCAATGTGGGAAATAAACCCAAAACTTGGCCCAAATGGCTTGTAATGGCCGAGAGGTGGTATAACATGAGTCAACATTCCTCAGTAGGGATGACCCCCTTTGAGGTAGTCTATAGGGTTCCACTACCTAAAATGGCCAAATTTGTTATGATGACTACCGCTAATGAAGCGATAGAGGAAGAACTCAGATTGAGGGATCAGATTTTTGTCATTATTCAAGGAAAATTTAGTAAAGGCCCAAAGCTGTATAAAGACTCAGTACAATGAGCACAGATGAGAGAGAGTTCCAAGTTGGCGACTTTGTCTACCTTCACCTGTAACCATATCGGCAAAAGTCAATTTCTTTTTAAAAAAATTTAAAACTGACACCCAGATACTTTGGCCCATATGAAGTCATTGAAAAATTAGGTCGTGTGGCTTACCGGCTTGCTCATCCTCCATTTGTATGGATCCATCCCGTCTTTCATGTGTCTGTCTTGAAAAAGTAAATAGGAGCAAGATCCAGAGTGATAGACTCGGATCAAGGATTCACACCTTCCCTTCCAAAAGGGCTTAGCTCCAAAATTTGAAGTAGAGAACTCAAAAGCTCTAGGAATGGGGTCAGCAATCCTACATCCAAAAAAATAGGAGCAAGATCCAAAGTGAGAGCCTCCCTACCACCAGTAGACATCGAGGCTGAGCTCCTACTAGAGCCAGAAAAAGTGATCGAAAGAAGATTTTGAAAGTTTGGGAAGATAAAGGTTGAGGAAGTGCTGGTAAAATGGTTTGGAACTGCTTCATTCTCTCAAGCTAACCTCCACCTTGAGGGCAATGTGCTTTAAAGGGGAGGACTTTGTTAGCTATTATAGAAAATAAAAGAACATAAAGAAGTTAGAGAGAATAGGAATACCCTAGATAGGAGAACGGAGAAGTCACAGCATAGGGAAGAAGCCTCCAAGAGCAAATAGTTTAGAGTAGAAAGATGATAGTTGCTGTGTAAAGTGGCTCAGAATCATTTCATCACCACTGTTCACGTGGCACTACCTACACCATTGGATGAAAGGGTGGCAGAAACCATTATAAAACTGAAGCTCAGGAAGGCAGGCAGGTGAGCCAAGAGAAGGCATAGCAGCCACACATCTGGCATGATACTCATTGTTTTATAGTAGCGTGGTGGATATTCAGGATCACATGAGAAACACATGGAATTAAAGGAACAGCTAGCAAGGGCTTGTGGGAGGCACATGATTGAGGGCAACTGAAATTGATTCTTTCTTTTCATCTGTTTCTCTTTCTTATTGTGATTGCCTGTTTTCAGAAAATTAACATCATTAGGAATATATTCTCATTATGTAGTATAAAGTCAGAAATGTATTGTGAGAAGAGGGAGATGAATTTTACCTGCAAATCAGATTTCTTTTGAAAACTCATTGCCTTTCAAATTGGGTAACTCTAGTTTTACTTTTTCAGTTTTCTTTGTTTCTTCCCTTTTCCCATCTTCTTCCCTTTTACTAATTTCGGTAAAGGAGAATTCTCCATCAGTAGATCCTTACAATCGACATAAGTGATCTTGCCACTTCAAGATGGTAATAAGTTCTTTCTTCCTGTTACCCCATTTTGGGGAGGTGTATCAGCACTGTATAAATCATTGATAGCGAGGTACTCCTGAAAGGAAACATTAGTATACTTTGTCCTTAGTCACTTACTAGCACATCAACTTTTGTACTAAACTGTGTGCATACCATTTTGTGGAACAATTTTTTATCATTACAGTACTTCACTTTTGCTGCGCCATGTGATATACCTATATTGTGTGATTGTGACAGTCAATGACATTTGCAAACCGTCTATACCCAGAAAGTAAAACAATACAATTATGACTCCATACATAGAATAGGCAACGGAAAATTGTGCACTTCTCCTAGAATCACAAATAGGAAAAGGCACGAGTATGCTTTGCCAAATCTCATGATTCACACTAAATCTTTCATGTTACACTGCTAGAAAAGAAAAGGCTGAGATTTTTTCAATCCTAAAGAGGAATGTGACAGAAAATCGATGCCATAAATATATAATTTGAAAACACCTCTTTGACTCTTCCTACCTGAGCTACATTCCTGACAGAGCTTGACAAGAACCTTGGACTAATTTCTAGAACATATAAGCACTGTGTATCCCACCATTGCCAATCAATTGCTGGAGAATGGAATTCCCAACTCCTTGATCACCTTTCCTCTATCAGGATGACCATGTTTTCCTTTCCATCATTCTGTGGGATTAATGACACCAGGGCTGACCAGTCTGTTGAAGCCTGTACAATATATCACACCTCTTCCACTCTCCACTTGTTTTACAACGGCATAGAATTGTTATTAGTTGGAAACCTAGTTTTTTGCTCTAGACATTAACCCTGATTTGATTATATTGAGGGTCAAGTCCAGCAAGGAAATCATATACTAGTTCCTTCTCAACCAGCTTCTGAAATCCAGCAGGGTCATCAGAACACCTGTGATGCTATTCTTGATAACAATGTAGCTCAAGCTGCAAGCTAATTAGCGCTCTAAAATTGTGGGAAACTGTCAAATTTCCTTCCTTAATGTCATGAAGCTTTGCCTCATTTCATAATCTTGAGGATCGTCACCGAATTGTAAGTTTGAGCTGCAGCATTCCATATTTTAGATGCACCAGTCAGGTTTACATTCCTTCAATGGAAGCAGGTTTCCATGTATTTACTTCAGCTTCAGGCATGCTATTGGTTTTACTGGTGTGTGACCAATTAAAAGTAAACCTCAGGGCCATGAGAAGGTATAGGTCACCAATTCGGCAAAACTGGTGTAGAAATGATTCACAGGACCCATCTGTAATCTGAGCAAAAACAAAAGCTGCACCTATAATTTGAAGAAAAAATTTCTGCCAGTTTTTTAATTGGAAAAAACAGTGGTGTTGTTGCATCCCCAGGATACAGAACAGTTCTTTCTCCACCTCGGCATTGGTCAAATGCCCAGCAACTTTTCCCTGTTCAAATCTGCCAGTTAGAAACTCTCTCGAAACTCCCATAACAGTAATTATATAAGGAATGCAGACCCTTATTTGACTTCTCAAAAAGCTTTGATACAGACAAGCATAGGGTTTCTGTCTATTCTTCCAGCCATAGATCACAGACAATTGAACTCCAGTCAGCAGCTGAGTGGATATTTAGTGGTTCACTTGCACCATGACTCAGTCCTCAACAACATCAATTGTGAGATGATGCCACAGTGACGTCACCTCTCCTTGCTGTATTGCAAATCACCAACGATTTGTTGCCTGGCTTACTGTTTTTTCGGAAAACGTGTTTACCAGTGGGAAAAGCAATGTGGCGTTCTGATGCCAAGTCAATTTCTGTGTGACAGAACAAGAGAAGAAGAGGACGGAAAAATAGCAGGGGAGAGGGAGAGAAGAAATTAATGAACAAAATGACTGATCATTAAAAAATGTTTACGGAGTAATAGCAAGGTTACAAGGTTACCCCAAGCAAGGAGAAAACCAAATAGGCATATACATTGACAGCTTGCCCTTCTACAAAACGGGCAGAATTTTTTGTTTGGGTAGTGGGGTGGCTGACCTGCAGAAAACAACCATGGACGATTACTGAAGTCATATGGTGTTTAAGAGGAAGAAACTGTAAGTGATCATTTTTCACGTTGTCAAATATGTTGTGCTGGATCTCTGCCTTCTCATTAATTTGTGCTTGGTTGGCTCATATAGAGCATCTAATTTCTCTGCAGTTTTGGGGTAGGAATATGAGGAAGAGGCTTTTATTCCATAGTTCTGTTCATAATTTATACATATGGGGGGAGTGAGACTTCCTTGTTTAATTCTAAGTGGGTTTTATGAATTTGAATACAAATGAGTAGATTATAGGATTTCCGACAATATTTCTTTTTGCTTAATTGTGGACCTCACTTTTGCATGAATTACATATACAGCATCGGACATACTGTTAGGTTCATGTTTGTGTTATTCCATTTACTGTTGATGCTATGTTCTATGTAGGCGAGAAACAAAAGGTGAGATGGAGGGCACTTACAGAAGAGCATGCAAGGGACAGTTTTGAGAACCTTCTCTTCAGTGTTTGTCGGTTTCGGGAACTCACTGGCACATATCCTCAAAATATAACAGTAAGTATATGCATGCATCTAAATGTTTTGGTTTATAATTTCATTGTCTGATACAGCCACAGGATGGTCCATAGGAGAAAATCTTGTTTTGAAAAGCAATCTAAACAGCCGTAATTTCTCTTATCACCTGTATTCTAGAAGGGCCTCATCTCTTCTTCTTTATTTTTCTTCCTCATTGTTTTCCATATATCCAGTTAGATCATATAGCCTCTTAAAATGTTCATGATCAGCTACATGTGTCGTTTCGCTTCTGGATGCTGGAGATTAACTGACTCATTGTCATTAGAAACTTCCTGTTTCTTTTATGTCTGTCTTTTATTTATTCTATTCTTAGAAGGTTCTATTCTCTTCCAAGTCACACATTCATGTCATGTTTGGATCTAAGAGTCATGACTAACACATAATTCAAGTTAGGGTGTTTTGGTCTTATCATACTTAAGTTAGGATATCATTGTCATTTCACAAATTGCAACACTCCAGACAAGGTTCCTGCATATCTTTGTACTTAATGACAGTGTCAACAAAAAATGAAAGGCACCAATCGAGCCCAATGACCACCTCTCACCCAAAGCACAAGGTGCCACCCTAGACTCTTACTTGAGTGAATACTGAATTCATTTCAGAAAAAATATCAATACCATATTGCCATTGATATGTAATTTACAAATTATAGGGGTTCTTTTCTTTTTTCTTTTTTTCTTTTTTTTTACATAAAACCACCTTGATTATTCACACCTTATCACTTGACCATCATTTTGGAAATTCTTCACTGTTATACACATTTTTCATGTTCCATTTTCAATCTCAAACTTGTGGCTTTTTCCGCAATGATTTTCTGCAAAAGCTAAAATGCCACTAGCCGCAAGCATCCTAACATATATAATTTCTCCTCTGCAAGCTTCATTATGGCTCTCTTCTTCTCTCGTCCAGATTTTATGTTATTTTCCTAACTCTTGCTTTCACTTGGAAAATACACAGATCTATTGTTTTGAGAAGGTAACAGGATGTTTTGGTGTAAAACTCATTATTTGCATCATATCTAGCCCAGTGCCAAAAAAACATTTTACCAGGGTTTATATGGTGAAAATAAAACAGGTAAATGTAGAGGAGGTGTCATTGAGATTTGATAGAAGAAAAAATCTTGAATTCTATAATGTAAGTTACTGTCTTTTCCACATAAACAAATAAAAATACATCTGACCTGAGAAGAAAGGTGAGAAACCAGAGCTTGTTGTATTTTGAACTAGAGGGAGAGATAGACATTGGGTTGAGGTAGGGAGAAAAGAATTGACAGTTTGACACACAAACTGGGAACAGGAATGGCAAAAGGTCAAGGGAAACTTTAAGTTTTCTTTATTTCTCTCTATTGAAGCTCGAAGGAGGGAACAAATCAATGAGATTTGTAGGAAAATTATACGAGGTAACTGTTAATGCACCTTATTTTCAAGCCTTCTCAATTATCGAGGACCCTCCCAATGTTGTAGTTTATGATATATATCTATATTTAAAAACATACTAAAAATATAAAAATAGATATCTATAGCTTCTTAGTTGTACCCAAATAATAATAATCCAGAAAAAAAATGCACCATACATGAAATAGAGCCCAACCTATCTTAAGTCTAAAGCTTTGGAGAGTTTGAAATGTAGTTTGTATTCGTGTGAAATACCTAAGTTTGAGTACCATATTTGGCTCTTCATCTCACCCTAAAGTGTATTGGTCACTGACTTGGACATAGTTGTGATTTTGGACTCTTCAAATTGATGGGAAAATTTATGACTTTTTTTAATTGCTTAGTTTTAGATGTGGGCATTTACTTGTTTCTGGCACTGATACCTGAGACTAAGTGACATATGAGGAAATAGAAAGAATCACTAAGATAGTTTGCCGAGCTTTCATAGATGGAAGTGTTGTAGAGGCTATTTCTATTTTTTGGTAAATAACTCAGATGACTGATGAATTCTGGGTATTAACACATAAAATTAAGGTTTGTGCCTTGACATAATTGTAAGGTGGTTAAATATGGCTTGAAGATTATGAGTTCAAATTATATGAACCTCTTAGTAATGCAGAGATTATACTTAGTTCATTTAACACACCCTAAACCCTACAATTTCAGACTATTGTGCACGTCGGTGATCATAGATAAATCAAGGTCAGCTGTTTGCACAGATTTTTCCTAGTTCTGTTCTGCAGATGGGCAGAACTAGGAATTTTGATGAGGCTGAAATCTTTGGCTGCAAAGGGAGATATTTTGGGCAATATGAATAAGGCCGTGGATGAGGGGGACACACTGGAGCTAATAAAAAGGATGATCACTGAATACCTTCTTACTTGAAGAGATTTTGGAAAATTTTTAAGAACGGAATAATTCGTCAAAGACTCTGATAGGTGCGGTTCTCAATACAGAAAACTAGCCTGTGGCAATTTTCTGTGGAAAGTTAGCAGGGTTGAAGCCTAATCACTCAATCTATTGCTGAGAGTTTGGTATTATTACTTGAAACATCAAATGCTCAAATGATTGAATTCTCGAACAAGCTTAGTCCTAGACATGTGGAGTGGAGTTTCTATCCTCCAGTAAATGTCCTCACTTAACTTTAGCCAGATGGTCCTTTTTGCTGGAGGTGACGAATATTGAAGGAGTACAATTGAAGCAGTAAAAGATTTGTGCAAAAGTCGTTGATGTCTCTGCCACATTTTTGATGATTTGAAGATAGAATTGTTTTATCTGCATTGTTCCTATTGTTTTACCCTAATAGATATTGTTAGTCGTATTTTGTATTGGCATATTTTGGGACCTTGTCGGAGTATTCGGTATCTATGATAATATTTTTGCCTAGAAGGTCTTCATGAGTCTCACGTTTGATGGTCGTCATTGTCATATTCTCAACTTTCATGCCTTCCTATCGCCCGCTCTACACCTGAGGCGCACTTCCCTGAAAGTGGCAGTCGATGAACGCCCGAGGCACCATCAAGGCACGATATCTAGAAGGTGGCACTTGATGAGCGGCCAAGGCGCCACCAAGGCGGGTTTTCTAGAAAGGGTTTGCTCGATGAGCGCCCTAGGCGCCACCCAAGTGCGTTTTTCAGAATCGGGGCGTTCGAGCGCCGGGGCATGAAATCCACAAACCCTAACAAGCGCCCGCTGTGCACCCGGTCGGCGCTTGAGCGGCACAGCCCTATTATCTCTAACAGCTCTTTTATTTTAAAACTAGTTTGGGCTCCTTTATATATATGAGCCTTTCTTCTTTATTCCCAGGGTTTTTGAAAAAGAGAGCTTACTCACAAAAGGCTATTATTGTTATTCTTCATTACTTTGAGCTAAGAATTTGTGCCTACCGGAGAAAGCTTCATTCTTTCTATGTGCTAATTTTCAAAGGCTTTCTCTTCTTTGCATATTATTTGACCACACTCTCTTCCCTTCCAGTAAACCCTCGTAAGTGACGTGGGAGGCATGGAAACTGAGCTCCAGCAGTTCATGAGAGAAAATTGACGTAAAGATCGAAAGGCGTCTGGTTTCGTTACCGAGGGCAAATCTAAGAAATTTCTTGGTAGAAATTATAAGACAGGAGAAGTCGGCAAGGTTAACGCGTCAGTATCACTTGGTCTGTAAGTTGATTTTCATAGTGCATATTCTCCCTGATCGTTGAAACCCGGATAGTTTTACTTGATAGATGTAATTGTTGAGGTTTTCCTTTGTCATCAAAAATTGTCTTTTTATTATTACTTATTGCTTCACCTTTTATACTTATTATTTATATCATTTCGATTTAAATGCTTTTTACGTGTATTGAATATTTATTTTTTACTATTTTCGCAAACTTATTAAGGGGTCGAAACTTTTGTGTGATTTGGGACGAATAGTTCTCTTCACTTGGTATCAGAGACTCACCCTACTCCGCGACCCTGATCAAGATGCATGCCTGTTAATCGCTGTCCGTTCCTATTTTGATGGGAGCAATTACGCGTACTAGAAAGTATATATGAGAGTATTTCTCAAATTGATGGATGAGCGTGTCTAGGCCAATACCCAAATTGAGTGGACTCCACCCAGACGCATCACGGGTGACGAACCAAAAGTTTTAGCTTTATGGTCTAAAGAAGAATTTGATGCATGCAATTGAAATAGTAAGGGATTACATACTATCTTTATGGTCGTATCCTCCAAAGAATTAAAACGTATTTTCATATGTGAGGCATTGAAAGAGGCTTGGGACATCCTTGATATTACCCACGAAAGAACTAAATTGGTTAAAAACTCTAAATTGTAAATGCTCATAATTAAGTTTGAAGAAATTCGAATGAAAGATGACGAGACCTTTGATGAATTTTATGCAAAATTAAATCATATTGTTACTTCTACATTCAATTTAGGCGAATGTATTCTCGAAAATAGAATTATCCGAAAATACTTACGATCTCTGTCTGAACGCTTTAGATCAAAGGTCATTGCTATTGAAGAGAATAAAAATCTTGATAAATTGAAGATAGAAGAACTTGTTGATTTTCTTTGAACATATGAACACGCTGTTCCTCGATAAAAAAGAAACAAATCAATTGTTCTGAAAACTCCAAAGGAAATGACCTGTCCAATAACTCGATTAAGAAAGAGAAAAAGAAAAATAAAGACTCCAAAAGTAAGAAACCCCAAGGAATCTAATGCCATGAATGCCATGGCTTGGTCAATATCCGGACTAAGTGCCATAATTTTAAGCGTCAGAAAGGAAAAGTTTTAAATGTATCTTTAACGGACGATGAAGATGATGAGCATCACAATGAAAAATCCTCAAAAGATGATGAGGTCAATTATATGACCTACAAAACATCTATTATTAGTGGTGATGAAGTCATTAGTGCACACCAAAATAAATCAGATTCTTCCCATGAGAAATCGATTAACGAATTTGATGAGATTGAAGAAGCATATGACAAATTTTTTAGGGAATACTTTAAAGTTAAGAAAACAAATAAAACCTTAAATTGTAAGTTAATCGAATTAGAAAAGCAAAAGCAAAAGTTATGGCTAAATTGGATCATGCCACTATTACACATCGTGAACTAGAAATGTGAAACAGCTCTTAATCGCTAAAATTAAATATTTAGAATTGGAGTTTGAAAACACTAAGAATAATATTAAAAAATTCTCAAGTAGTACCCAAAAACTTGACCACATGTTGGGTCTAGGGAAACTTGCAGAAAATAAAAAGGGTTTGGGTTATGTTGAGAATATTTCCTAACACAGCCCGCTTGCTAAAACTATATTCATTTCTGCCACAAAAATTTCACACAAAAATGTTAACACATCTAAAATCACTAAGTCGGTGCCTAAACGTGTTGAAAAAAGATTTGGATCAAATTTCCTACCTAATCCAAATAACCAAAAGATCATGAATAGACCTGCTACAGTTCAACAATCACCTAAAATAAATGCCTATTTTAACCAAAGATCTAGGAATTTTAATTCCATCCCTAAGTTTGTGCTTACCTGCCATATGTGTGGGCAAATCGGTCACATTCGTCCCTATTGTCATACTATTAATCTTCTGTACGACCAAAGACAATGGATGAAAATAAACAAACTCGTTAATCACATTCAATAGCTAAATGAACAAGTAAAAAGAATGAATTAAAAAATTAATACAGGGAAAAAAATATGGATTAAGAAAAATGAGTTGAAAAACTCTGCTAAAACTTATTTGTGTAATGTTGCTCACATTTCCCTAGAAGCCCAAAACCAGTCTTCGTGGTACTTGGATAGTGGATGCTCTAGACACGTGTGGCAATAAAGCTACGTTCTCCTTGTTGTCGAACCATCCTGATGGGACAGTTGTTTTTGGCGATGGCGCTAAAGCTCCCATTCTTGGCAAGAGGTCGATATGTATTTTTGAACTCTCAAAGCCTTGTGATGTCTTATATGTTTCCGAGTTAAAATCCAACCTTTTGAGTATCAGTCAGTTCTGTGATGAAAACTTTAAAGTCAGATTTTTTTAGGATTAGTGCTGTATATACGACACAAGTGGCTCGATTGTTTTAGAGGGCAAGAAAACTCCCGACAATCTCTATGGTATCGAGCCTAACCACATCCTAAGATGTAACTTTGCTAAAATTGATTCTACAGAATTGTGGCATCAACGTCTTGGCCACTTGAATTTTAAAATTTTGTCCAAAATTTCGAAAAAAAGTTGTGTTGAAAAGCTTCCTAAATTGTCTAATGTCAAATATCACGTGTGTGGCCATTGTCAGCGAGGAAAATAAATTAGGACGAGCCACCCATCTCTTAGTGACATCCACACCTCGCGTTCCCTCGAATTGATCCATATGGATCTTATAAGACCATCTAGAACTGAAAGTCTAGGGAGCAAAAAGTATATTTTAATGGTTGTAGTTGATTTCTTTAGATATTCTTAGATAGACCTTATCCAATAAAAGTCCGATACTTTTGATCACATAAAAATTTTGTATAAAAAACTTACAAATGAAAAAGGAACTTCTATCGTGAGAATTCATAGTGACCACGGAAAAGAATTCGAAAATTCTAGTTTTGAAAATTTTTGTAACGAAGAAGAAATTCATTATGAATTCTCATCATTTATCACCCCTCAACAAAATGGAATTGTGGAACGAAAAAATCGGGTTATTCAAGAAATTGTTAGAATTATGATACAATGTAAAAATATTGCCATGCACTTTTGGGGCAAGGCAGTGAGCACGGCTTGCCACATAATCAACCGGAGCTACTTAAGATCCGAAACAGAAAAAACGCCATATGAACTTTGAAGATGCAAGAAACCCAATGTTAAATATTTCTATATTTTCGGTAGTCAATGCTTTGTTTTACGTGATAGGGAAAACTTAAGCAAGTTTGACTCCAAAAGTGATGAATGAATATTCTTGGGATATTTTCTAACCAGTAGAGCCTAACGGGTTTATAATTTTTGCACTCAAAATGTTATGAAATCCATTAATGTTGTTGTGAATGATGTTCCTAATGAGCATCTTGAAACCCGTGATTGCCCTAATAAAGAGGATGATCAAGCTGGGTCTCTCCACTTGATTCAACATTTCCTGATATTTCGCAAGAGACTCCGAATGTCATTCCTATTAAAGAATCTTTTACCAGAGTAAAATTAAATCACCCAAAAGACCTTATGTTAGGTGACTTGAGTGAAGTTATAAGGTTGTGTCACCGAATTTTAAACCTACTCGCCTGTACTTGTTATGTATCTCACATAGAATCCAAAAAGGTAGAAGAGATCTTGACCGGTGAGTGCTGGACAAATGCCATGTATAAGGAATTAAATCAATTTGTGAAGAATGACGTATAGTCCTTAGTTCTCTGTCCCAAACATACAAATGTCATTGAAACTAAATGGATTTTTAAAAATAAAACCGATAAAAATGGTAATATTACCCATAATAAAGCTCGTCTTATTGCTCAAAGATATATAGAAGTTGAGGGCATTGATTACGACTTGACTTTTGCTCCTGTGGCTCGTATTGAATCTATCCGTATCTTGTTGTTTATTGCTTGTACCATAAAATTTAAACTCTATTAAATGGATATTAAAAACACCTACCTGAATGGTATCATTTAAGAGGAAGTCTATGCTGAGCAACCAAAGGGATTTGTGAATCCCGCATTTTTAGACCATGTGTACGAATTCAAAAAGGCCTTATATGATCTTAAGTAAGATCAGCTAGCCTATTTCGTAGTTGCAGGTGGGAACGTTAAATACTACCTTCGATCCGTTGACCCGGGCAACCTTGCCCCTCATCGCTTATTCGAGAGCTATAACTTCACCGGTGAGATTGCTAGCCAGGGGAGATCTATTTGATTCGGAAGGATATCAAATGTGCAATCCAAAAATCGCATGTGTTAAGTATGGAGAGTGGATTCATTTCATCGATGCTCTTAGAGCTTGGCACGAGTATCTCACCTCATACCTTAGTAAACATGGGTTTGTTCGTGGCAATGTTAATAAAACCTTATTTGTAAAAATGATCGAAAAATGCATGTTGGTTGCCCAAGTTTATATTGATGACATTGTCTTTGATACTACCGTTGACTCCTATATTCATTCATTTGTTGACTGCATAACCTCGGAATTCAAAATTAGTATGGTAGGAGAACTTACTTTCTTGGCTTGCAAATTAGGCAATTCTCTCACGGTAATTTCATCTCCCAAGCCAAGTATGCCAAGGACCTCGCAAAATATTTCAATTTTAATAACTCTAAACATATTCGGTCACCCATGAGCACTTCATCGAAACTAGATCATGATCCTACAGAAAAGAGTATCGATCAAACTCTCTATAGAAATATAATCGACAGTCTTCTGTACTTAACTGCTAGCAGACCCAACATTGTCTTTAGTGTTGGTATTTGTGCTTATAATCAAGCCGATCCAAAAGAATCCATTTAAGTGCCATTAAGTGTATCATTTGCTAGGTCAATGAGACTTCCAATTATGGGATTTTCTTCTTTAAATACTCAAATTTTGCCTTAGTTGGATATTCTGATGTTGGTTGGGTTGGAAATATTGATGATCATAAAAGCACATATGGTGGATGTTTCTATGTCGGCTCTAACCTAGTAGCTTGGATGTATAAAAACAAAATTCCATCTCCTTGCCTACTGCGGAAGCTTGATACATTGCCGTGGGCAGCTGCTGCACGCAACTCCTGTGGATGAAACAAATGCTTCTCGATTATGGTATTCTTTAAAATACTATGGCAATTTACTGTGATAATACCAGTGCGTTATTAATATTTTAAAAAATCCTATCCAGCACTCTCGCATTAAACATATTGATATTTGACATCATTTTATTCATGAGCTCATTGAAACTCAAGTTATCTCCCTTGAACATACTTTGACCGAAAATCAACTGGCCGATGTCTTCACTAAACCCTTGGATGGTGTGCGTTTTGAATTCTTGAGAACGACCATCGGTATTTGTTCCCCTCCCGTGAAATGATGTAAATTCACGCGGGCATTGTAAAAAAAAAACAACAAAAATAATAAATACATAACAAAAAACACAGCCAAATGCGGGCACTCACACACTCTCTCTCTCTTGTCGTCTCCTTCCTCACCCCTTCGCCCAAACCCTCGCGACACTTCTCTCCTCGCCATCTCGCCAATTTCCTCTCTCTCGTCCTTCCTTGGCCCCTCGTCTTGCAGATCGACCTCCTCTCTTGCAAATCTTGGACGCATTCTAGGTAATTTCTCTTCCCTCCGTGTTTTTTGCGCCTCTTATCGCCGTTCATGGGGGTTGCCAATGAACACAATGTCCACCGGTTGCCATTCCCATTATCCTATCGGCCGTTCTGACCGCTTGTTTCCCATTCATGGTGCCGCCTTTGGTGTGCCCATCAGCCGTGTTTCCCATTGGTTTGCACTGTTGTGACAATGGGTTACAAGTTCCAGACTTGGTATGCTGGGATTCGCGACCCGATCTGCATGGTCACTGTTCCCTGTTCACCATTGGTGGGCTATCTTGCGGCATGGTGGCGGCACCCTCTCCTTCTCGCCGGTCATTGTTCATGGGCTGGCCCGCGTCTATGCCACAGTGTCGATCTTTGCCCCTCTGTCGGTTTTACGTCGAGTGGTATTTTTCTTTGTCATGTGCGATCTTTGTGATGCCGATGGCCGACTCTGTTCCTGTCCGTGCCAATTTGTGTTTGTTTAACCTGCCTGTTTCCCTTCAGATGCCGGTCCATTGGAAATCCGTTTTAAAGAAATCTTCTGGTAAGCGCTCCCATCATAACGAGCAATTTGAGCCTGATCGCTTCATTAGTGCTGTCGCTGCAAAGTTCTTTACTTCTTGGATGTCACAACGGCAACTGTCTCTTAAATGACAAGTTGACCTCGCTTACCTTGATCCCGCCATCACCTCATTGTTCTTAGACCTGCGCTGAGAGCCTGTCCTGTCTAATTTGATTGCTCCCTTCCCCCTATTAATCCAAGAATTTTATTCCAATATCCATGATTATTCCCTCAACTCCTTTTCTACCTTTATGAGGGGGAGTCATCTCCGGATTACTCCAGACGTGATCACCGCTACTCTTGGCATCCCTTATGTTGCTCATCCTAACTATCCCTTTCAAGGACGGTCCTTACCTCGCCATGATGATGTCACCTCCTTTCTTCACAGCTCTCCCATGTCATGGAATGAGCAATCCTTCAAAACCAAACTCTTTAGTCCTCAGCGAATGGTTGTGAGCCGAATCATACTAACAAATTAGTTTCCGGTTTTCCACTTCTCCATTCTCATTGACAAAGCTCACTTTCTTTTTGCTCTTCTTAGTGGGCGGTTGATTGACTTTCCGTCCCACTTGTGCATTCATATGCTTACTCATTTCACTTCCAAGAAGGATGATAACCTATCTCATGGTTGTCTCATTCAGCGCCTCCTTTTTTATTTAGGAGTTCAGTATCGGAACCTCCTTCGAGCGTCTCTTGGCCTACCCATTACCCGCTCTACCTTCAAGTAGAGCTGCTTCCACACTCGTCGACCTTCCCCTGCCTCTGATGATCCCATCAGTGATACTCTTCCGAAGGCTCCTTCCTCTTCGGAGGCAACCGAGCCGTCAGCTTCGGGCCCCTCGCGTCTCTCCCGCTCGTCTACCTCTACCTTCTCTTGCACTCTAGGCCTTCTCTCCCACATCTCTTAGCAGCTGGCTCACTTGTCCACATCCCATGAGCAGCTAGCGTCCCACCTTCAACACGTGGCAGATTCTCTGGCTCAGTTACGGTCCGAGATGCATGCACATCTTGAATCTCGACTTCCTACTCAAGAGAAGCGGTTCCTTCATCGGGTAGCGGAGGCTCCTCGTCAATCCTCTTCTCAGCGGTCTCTCTGAGTTTAGCCCTTTCATCATCCGTGACAAAAATGGGAAGTAGTCTGGAGGGGAAGCTTTCCGTTTATGTTTTGTAAAGGGGAGTTTCTCTTTCTACTTGTTAGGGGGAGCTGTTGTTTATTTTTCATTATCCATTTTATTTTTATGATTAATGTTGTTTCATTTTATCATACATCCTCTATTTTGATTACTGTTGGTTCTTTGGTAGCTACTGTTTTGTTTATCTATGATTGTTATTCTCTGTTTCTGCTCTAACTATGGCTGTCTAGGAACCGCAGCTCTCTCTTGGCCCACAGCAGCTCGGCAGTGTCATTATATATTTTTCTTTCGTTATATATTGTATCGCTTGTATTTTGGCGTCGATTTTGATGTACATAGGTTCTATCTCGGTGGTATCTGAAATCGTGCTTATCTTGTATTTTCTTTTCTTATTTTGTATGGGTTTTCTCACGGAATTGCCAAAGAGGGTGATTGTTAGTCGTATTTTGTATTGACATATTCCTTTTGTGTCGGAAAGCTCGGTATCTACGATAACATATTTGCCCGGAAGCTCTTCATCAATCTCACATTCGATGGTCGTCGTTGTTACATTCTCAGCTTTCACACCTTTCTATAGCCCGCTCTGCGCCCGAGGCTTGCTTCCTTGAAGGTGGTGCTCGATGAACGCCCAAGGCGCCATCAAGGTGCGGTTTCCAGAAGGTGGCACTTGATGTGGCTTGAGGCACCACCAAGGCGTATTTTCGAAAAAGGGTTCACTCGATGAGTGCCCTAGGTGCCATCCAGGCGCGTTTTCCAAAACTGGGCGCTCGAGCACCGGGGCACGAAATCCGCAAACCCTAATAGGCGCCCGCCATGTGCCCGATCAACGCAGCCCTATTATCTCTAACAGCTCTTTTATTTTAAATCTAGTTTTGGTTGCTTTATATATATGAGCCTTTCTTTTTCATTCCCAAGGTTTTTGAAAAAGAGAGCTTACTCACAAAAGGCTATTATTGTTATTCTTCATTACTTTGAGCCAAGAATTTGTGTCCACTGAGAAAGCTTCATCCTTTCTATGTGCTAATTTTCAAAGGCTTTCTCTTCTTCGCATATTATTTGACCATACTCTCTTCCCTGCTTGTAAACCCTCGTGAGTGACGTGGGGGGCATGAAAATTGAGCTCCAGCGGTTTGTGAGGAAAGATTGACGTGAAAACCGAAAGGCGTCCGGTTTCGTTGTCGTGGGTAAATCCAAGGAGTTTCTTTGTAGAGATCACAAGACGAGAGTAAGTCGATTAAGTTAACGCGTCGGTACTACCTGGTTTGTAAGTTGATTTTTATAGTGCATATCTTTTCTGACCGTTGAAACCCGGAGAGTTTTACTCGACAACCGTGGTTATCGAAATTCTCCTTCATCGCCAAAAATTGTTTCTTTTTATTATTACTTATTACTTCATCTTTTATGCTTGTTATTATTGATATCATATAGATTTAAATATTTTTTATGTGTATTGAATATTTATTTTTTTATTATTTTTCCAAATTTATTAAGGGGTTGAAACTTTTGTGTGATTTGAGATGAATAGTATTCTTTACATATTGTTCATCAAAACCATCAACCATGAACCTCTTTGATTGTTTACTTGTGAAGAGACCTGTTGGCATCTGCCATGGAGACTACTTAACGCTGGCCAAAGATGAGCAACACTGTGGGTATAGAATTGATATGGTAGATGGCCTTCCAATTTCTCTTTGTGGGATACTTGGTGAAAAAGTGTGACCCATTAACCCATAGGTAACATGACGAAGTCACTGGTGGTCTGTAAAACTCAGGGTCATACGCGTCTCTACCCATGCCAAAAGTTACTTAGGCCCATTTAGAATTGAGCTTGTTTCATACATCAAAAGCCAAGAAGTTTGTGAAATTGGGCATTTTTCTAGTTGATTTAATTTAGGAAGATTTAATAATTGAACCAACCATAAGCTGAAGTTGAAGTAGATTGGGCCTTGTAAGGATTTTGTTTTTTAAATAGTTTGGCTATATGCTTAAAAATTACCACCATATTTGCAAATCAAGCGAACATATGATGTAATGACATGTATTAGAGGCTTGATGGGCACTAGCAACTGAACTTAAAGATCTTCAAGAGGCAACTTTTATGGAAGCAACTCATGGTAAAATGTTTCCATGAACTAGCAAGTCTAAGTACCTGAATTCTTGGGAAGATCTAAGAATTCAGTTTCTGAACTGCTGGCCGATTTCTTGGGAATTTCTATTTAGAGGAGAGTTCTTACTGACCTGGATAGAGTTTTTTTGTCCCCTTAGCATTACAGAAGCTGATTTAATTGAATCATCTGAATACCATTTGCAAACTCTGGTTCAGTTTTTATCTCTCTGTTGTTCAGTCCTCATGTGGTTATATGGTATATCCTCTTACTGATAAGTCGATGTACTAATAACAACCCCTTGTTCTTCTTGGCTTTCTGTCTTGTTCAAATTCTCGTGAGGTTATGTAGAGCATATCCTCTACTAAAAGTCTGTGCACTCATAACAAGTTGGATCCTCATCTTGTGCAAATCGATTAACCTTTGAAACTTGGCAATCAGGTTGTGAGTTATGACTTTAAGGAGGAGAGGTTTGCAAACTTGCACCGGTCCACAATAGGGTTTCCAGAGTCAAGATTCTCCTATGTTGGCACGCCCACTACTGCGACAGCTGTCGAAGCAGCTAAGAGAGGCGAAGCAATGGTGAAATCTCAGTTCCAGGAAGATCCTCATGGATGCCTAGGCTCACTCTATCGCAAAAAGCTCGGACGCGATCCTTTTCACAGGTCAATCCCTTATCCTCATGGGTGTCCTGAAATAAAAGGCTTGTTCAGATACTGTGGCACGGCTCCTTACCCAGGTACTCTTCCTTGGTCTTAGTGTCCCAGTACCTCAGACTTTACTTCCCTTGGTTCCTCAATCTGGTCAAATCGGTGAACAGAAGTGAACTAGTCTTATGATCTGTATCTTGATTATAGAGATTTATAGCTTGTAATTATACAAAGCTCAAATTTCTATTGCGAGCACGTAACTGAGATCCTTTAGCAGTCATGGATTCGAGAAACAAAGTTTTCTTCAGGTTGTGATTTTCTTGTTTTAAAATGATTAAATCCTGATTTAGATAATTCGTGGTCCTTGGTGGAAGAGTCATAATAGATCCAGTGTTTGCTCTGAAACGTTTGTGCCCGATAATAGAAGATGGAGAGACGAAAGACATTAAAAGGAAGGGAATCCTAAAATGTATTATGAACATGCAATTCATGTAATTTTAGTAATTGTATTGTTTTAGTTTAATGCTTGTGATATCATCAGTTACATATAGTCAAACATGATATTTATTACTTAAATGTACCTTCTTTTATGACTTCATGCTTAGTGTGTTATAATTTTAGGTACAAATTTATCTCAAAATGTGCCTTAAGTTTGATATTATTTTTACTATAATGAGATCCAATTATAAATAACCTCAAACAAGGCAGCACCTTCACCACAATTTGTGAAGAATTAATTACTATTAATTTCAAATACATATTGGTTAATAACACTACAAATATAAAAGCCCTGACAGCTGAACAAGAAAAAGTACAATAGAGAAAATAAACAGTTAATTGCTAATATATTTTATAATATAAATTAGAATAATATATCTAAAATTGATAAAAATATAAAATACAAATCAAACTTTACACGGAGGTTCAAATGCCTCCCTTTTTCCTTTCCCTTCCGGCACCCCGTGATTACAATAATGGTTCAAATTAACCCTAAAATTAGAAATGGGCATTAATATCCCCTGCAGCCATTTAAGTGGCCATCGCATGACTCACATGCGGTTTGCCGTTAAAATTCTTCCCGAACCTTCAACCAGCTTAGAGCAATTTCATCAAACTATTTGGCTTCAGAAGCATCGAACATCATGAAAAGGGTCCTGTTAGCACTCGAAATGAAAAACAACATATCCAGAAAATATAAGACTCAGATAGAAGTGGCCTAAAACCCAGTATTAACAAGACATTATACAAAAAAAAAAAAGTACGTGCAAGTATTCTGGGCATCTGCCTTCCAATCAAAGCAATATATTGAGTGGAAAGAAAATGCAGAGAGTTATTAAAGTCGAGAGAATGAGATTACGAAAGGAAAACACCCTACTGCCTGGGGGCAAATAATATAACGTATGGCAGCTTGAATTTCCCTTTCGTTGCTATAGGTACATGCCTACCACCTCTGCAATTCTGAATTATGAACCACTCACAAGGAAAACACTGATAGCTAGACATGAGAGAAATTACTAAGCATCAAAGAAGGATACAGAGCAATAGTGTTTTTTTTTCCTGGCCAAAGTAGCGGACTCCTCATAATTTGCATATGATGCAATAAGCTCGCAGAGGCCGAAAGCAAGTAGTCAAAGCCTCTTTCATAGACTGTACTTATACTCATCATCAATTACACAAAATTGATCTAACAAGTTCTCATCAAGTCTATAGAAGAGAAGGCTTTCCATCAATAATGCCATTACTGGATGGGGGAAGATTGTCGACCTTTCTTAAAAGTCATGCATCCTTACAAACTGAATCTGTTAACACTTGTGCATGGAATGCCCCCACTCATAAAAAAGTCTACAACTCTATTGCATGCAGTACTGTCCAATAAAAGTGGGAGAGACAATTAACGTTCCACTTGTTCCGCAAACTAATCGAACCTATCACTAGTGTTAGCTATAAAACTATCCCCTTTGTCGTTTCTTTTATTTTAAGGATAGAACCATACAGTATTTGTTGAATAAGATATGAAATCGAGCACTTGTTTGGAAGCTCTCCAGGACTGAGATCTAATAGCACTAAAAGGGTCTCCCAGTTTCCAACATTCTATGAAGCTATTTCCCACTGAGCTACCTATATTTTCATTTTTTTACATAACACTGGAAGATTTATATATGTCAAAACCTAAAATGAGAGGCGCTGCAATGCAGATTCGTATGGCACCTCTTATAATGTCATACAACAATCATCGAATCTCCATTCAATGACTTTCGTTAATCTTTTTATTTTATATAAAAAGTATTTTTTTATTATTTTTTAATAACAAAAAATAAGGAACATTGGATGAGAATTCGACGACAACCATGCAAAGTCAGACGGGTGCCGTATGGGCAACCTCCCACGCTACTTTGTCATGTGGAAGACAATTCCACAACAATCCATTTTTGGCAATTTTTAGCAAGCTTCGATTCCTAGAACCAAAATCCTAGACACAATAATAGAGTCAGGAGATCAAAGCGCCCGTGATGTTTCACCACGAAGGCTCCTACAATAGAGGATGGTAAGGCTCCATAGGAGAGCCCTACTGGGGAAAAGGCTTGAGTGAATCACTATATAACATGAACCACGAAAGCCAGGCCATCCCGATGCTTCATCTGTCAGGCTGCTGTTCACCCCACTTTGCCTTTCCACCTTCGATGATGGCCATAGGTCGACCTAACAAGAACAAGCCTGCTATAACTGGGTCTTCACAGGGTCTATGTCATTGTTACCTAATTGGTGAACCATTCGTTTCTTTTGTACCCCTGACCTCAAATGGTCAAGGTCACTGCCATCCGGTCCTATTGTACCCGAGGCACTAGGAGCTCCAAACTTTCCTAGTGATGGCGAGGCTCTCGGCTTTCGTTAAATTAGAGGTCACGGGTCGGGTCTTGACATTCAATTTCGATTACTTCCTCATTATCTGGTGGTCTGAGAATCCCATCCGGGCCCCAGACCTTCTAAAACCTAGGGCATCCCTCTAGGATTGCCACCAGGGCATTGTTATCCCTGTTAACTAGGTGCCCCAATTCGTCTAGAAAACATTCATGATCAATTAAAGAAAAAACTCCAATCTTTTGCCTTTCAACATATTCTAATTATATGAATTATGTGATGACTTCAAATAATAAGATGACATTTCAGCCTTACCCTGCAATTTTAACTCTATCCACTTTTAAAGCACACAATTTGCTCAATTAAATTAAAACAAAAAAGTCTGAACAATTGGAAGAGACTATAAATTAAATCTTTTCAAAAAAATTACCAGAAAGTATATAGATATTTCATGATTTTTTTTTAATTTTCAAATTTCAATTTGATTTTTTTCCCGAAAGATTTTAATGAAAATTTATTTATAAAAATACCAATTAAAAAAAACACGTCGTCATTTATACACTTTCTTAGTAGCAAATTCTACAGTTTTACAAACTTAAGGAAAGAAAAGAGAGAGAATGTAGATCTGCAGAATACCAAAAGATGAGAAAGAAGGGAAGGGAACCATCAGAAACCTAAGTTATCCCCAAAAGCGAGAAACGCTTAATACGGTCCGCATCATGGTTCGATCCTAAAAAGATAAGGATCCATCATTTGGCCTCCTTCCTTAATTCCTTCCTTCAGAAAATCGAAACAGAACGAGTTATTTCTACGCGTACAACTACAATCATTTGAAAATCAACTGTTTGGTGTTGAAGGTTAGAAAGCGATTGGCGAAAACATATACAAAAGGAAAACAGTAGTGGAGAGCTCAGATATGTATGGTGAGAAAGAACTTATCAGCACTGATTCAATTACTCAGAGTGGTGCATGACAATCTTTGACCTCATCACAGCCCTCCAACTATGGACTATAGACCTATACACAATGCAAAGAGGGAGAGAGGGAATGAGGGAGAAAGACAGGGAAACAGATGATATGCTAACGAACAGCATTTGATTGATCTGCCAGGGCACCAGTTTAGAACGGCGAGCAACAATCGTCGTTCAGCCGCTATATAGGCGGACAGCTTAGAGAAGTACGAGCGGCAAACCAGAAACCCTAGCTATCCACCGGGGTGAATTACATTTCTGCCCTCGTATGTCTTTCCTCTTTTCCGCTCGTCGAGCGTAAGTCGGCTTATTACCCCGCTCGTTAACTTTGACGAACGAAGTTTTAAAAAAATCCACGCAGACCCGAATCATCCGATGCAGTCTGAATTCATTACGTAAAAATATTTAACTTATAAATATTTATTATAAATTTATTATAAATATTAATTTTTTTAAAATAAATATTTATATAAATGCTTATACAAAATAAAATAAAAATAAGACAATCCTAACAGACTATATAATATCTATCAAAACTCAAAAGGAAAACACTTTATCTCCCAATATGATACTTCTAAAGTTTGAAATTGTCTTTCTATTTAGTAGCTTTACAACAAAATACAATCTCCATAAGAACGTTAACAATCTACTTTACTGTGAAATAAAGAAAATACAATGATGAGTCAAATGATCAACAAGTGATATAATAAATATTGTCAGAATAAAATAAAAGAAAATATAATTCTGACATACTATATAATATATATTAAAACTCAAAAAAAAAAAACACTTTATCTCTTAATATGATACTTTTAGAGTCTGAAATTATCTTTCTATCTAGAAGCATTATAACAAAATACAATATCCACAAGAACGCTATCAATTTACATTACTGTAAAATAAAGAAAATACAAGGATGAGTAAAAAATGACTAACAAATTATATAATTAATAATGTCAAAATCCAATAAAATATTTCAAAGAACAATACCAAGAAGAAGAATAATAATAATTTACAATCGACTATCATCTATTTGATACTCAATGCCATCATAACTTATAAGTTATACAACAGTGATCAATGTTTCCAATAAAACTGAACACCATGTGAAGGGTCTGAAAATCATTCTAGGTCGGCACAAACCCAAGCCCAAATCTGCAATATAGCAAGGGACCCAGCAAGCATCAGGCCCAACCTCTGTGAGAAGACCTGTCCAGCCCAAGGGACGTGGCAACAACCAAATCAAAGCCCATTGAGCGATGAGCCCAGGCAACCAGCGCCAATGGCCTGACCGACAGCGCAGCCAAGTAGACCAATAAAGGGGGCCCTCAAGCAGGCAACCAGCAGAATAGTCAGAGCACGCACACGTAGGGCACTGCCTAAAACCGCCTAACGACTACACTAGGAGACCACTCGCAGCCACCTTATTATTGCAAGGCCGCGCTTGACATGGTGGCTCCCGTCAGTACCCTCAGCGGCCGAAAAATTCTAAGGGAATATTTGTCAACCGCCTTGGCGCCAAAGTCTCCCCCACCACGCATTATAAACTCCATCTCCCCTAGACCTACAGGGGGACTCTAGAAAAAAGAAAGACCAAAAAGAGTGGAGGCAACTTGCGAAAAGAAGGGGCATAGAGTGAAAACGTCATCCAGTGCATAGCCCTCAAGGATGAATAGAGCTCAATAGGGAGCGACCCATAATGGAGGGACGCCCCCGAATGAAGCTCACATTTCCTTCGGGAGCCGGCCTCTTTTTCCGGTGCCACTCTCCCAGGTTCTTAGCATGCCACTAACTTCAGTGGGCACACCAACGAGAGTTTAGCCCTCCACCAAGTGAGTCACTCTCTGCAAGTGTGTACCTAATGAGCCACTCATCGAGTGCACTTCTAGTGAGCCACTCACCTAGTGTATCCTTAGTGAGCCACTCTCTGCAAGTACATACCCAGTGAGCCACTCCATGTCAAATGTACCGGCGTTCAAGCCTCTTCTCCATCGGGCACATCTACAGGGGTCAAGTCTTCTCTCACATCTCCTATTTACATGCAACCATGTATCATCTAACATCCTCATTATATATTTCTATTTCTTTAAAAAGATTACTAATTTGAATATTAGAGGATAAATTGGAGCGTGAGTCCTGCCAATTCTCCGACCTCTTCTTTATAATTTGTGGTGTCCAAGTTCAAGTTAACAGCGATAGAGACCAAACCCGTTTCAATTCAACACGCAACAAGAGAGTGAAAGGCTCCCTAATTCGTACCACAACTCGAGAATCAATGACGCATCACCATAAACGCAATCATGATTTCGTCAAATTTGAATATCAATAAAAAAATATAGGTTCCTTCGAACATATCTTAATAGAAATCATAATTATGTGAGATATTATAATAATCATATCGCGTTTTAAATTTCGATCTCGTAATTAACTTTTATTCAATTATTTAATTAACTAAATTATTGTTTAATGATATTTGGATGTGAATTTCATGTCAATATCTTGACCAACCGTGATAAAATAAATTAAATCAAACATAGGATCCAAATAAATATCATATCTCATATGGTTCCGACACTAACCTAACCATAATGTCAATCCTTACATAAACAATTATGCATATTATTAATAATCCTAACAGTATAGTCTACAAAGCATAAAACCATAAAATCAAACCATTTTAACTACCGATAGTTCAAACCAACATTTGTCTAACATCTTACATACACATACATCATCTGAATAACTTAGAATATCACTAATATTGTCCGAAATCTGAACTCAAACTATAATACATCATTTATCATATTCTAAAGCTATCTAAAAAACATAAAATAACATTAAACATTATATAATCTTAGATTATGGACTCTCTAATACAAATATTTTTTATTTCTGATCATTTGGCAAGTATCCGTGATTTCATCTGAAGGGAATTAATAAAATAGAAACAATGAATGAGTCAAAAGCTCAATAAGACATATAATTTAACAAATAATCATATATAATTTATATTAAACATATATCGGAATAATGATAGATCATGATTTGATGTAATGACATCTAATTTTCATAATACTTGTATAGGAGATTCAAATTATACAGTTTCAGAATTCTTGTTATATTTTTATTTATTTTTTATCATCAAAATATATTAAAATCTGATTTTCTTAGGAACCAATAGCTAGTAAGTCTTACTGATAAAAAGAGCGAACAATCGAAGCCCCAGGTTATATTTGTTTTTATACAACTTCTGACGAACCATATCTTATAAGCCATCATTAATCATAATCATTACTTATTATCTTTTAATTATCAATTATACTAATAAATAAATTCATAAACCATTTGGATATGAGTTTTCCTTATTAATACCATAATCGACTGTACATAAATAACAACATAATATATACAATATCCAAATACATTGTCACATCTTCTATAGCTCTAATGCCAATGCAAACAATATGATGTTAGCTTTTTATTAAAAAAAGATGCCTACTCATTACTAAAAATAATCATATATCAAACTATCGAAGCAATAAACATTCACAACATTTGTCCATCTAAACCTAAAATCAATACTGAGATGCATCGTTTTTATATTCGTAAACAACTATACATATTTAGCATAACAACTGATACATAATTATACAGCATCATCCTAGGTATCAAAACTGTCTAAAACTCCACATCAATTCCACTACTAAGTTTGCAACTAAAATCAAACTAGAACTAACAACTAAATATACTATATACTATCCAAAAATATAAGTTAGCAAAAATAATATCTTCGAAGTATAAACTAAATCCTTTAATTTTCACTCTTGCTTGTTAGGTAGAAACTCGTACGAATTATCTAAATGGTTAATAAAATTAGTAAAAGAGTCAGTCAAATACTCAATAAGATACTATACATAATAAAGAATATACATATACATATTTATATTTAAAATCATATCATAGTTAGTAAGAACTATATAGGTTGAAATAATATAAACATGAATACAACATCCTGAGTTCTTATCTTATTCTGTTCTTACAACTAGTCTTCAAAATGTTTATTGTTCTTCCATATCCTTACCTGTGAAAACATGCTAAAAACACATTTTTTAGAGATCTGGGCTAGTAGGTATTATTAGTTAAAGGAGTAATTGATCGAAACCCGAATTGTATTTCTTTGCCACATAATCAATGGTCTAACCTCCTATTCAAGGGCTCGAAGGTGGGCCATCTATATCTATCTCTGTTGACATGACTAAAATCACATTGCAATATAAACTTTTAGACAATAATCTTTCACTATAATATATTAAGGCTTGCCAAAATATACTATTTATTAAACAATTATTGATCCAATTTTCTTACTTTCTTTACTTAAAAAAATACTATATTTTACTTTTTAGTTCTTAATTCTCACAATTTTAGAGAACAGTTCATACTTTTTTTTAATAAAATTACAGAGTTTCCTTATTTCTTTTCATAATGTCAAATACCATTTTATCATATCAATTTTATAAACATGAAATTGTGATAGTAAAACATGCAATAAACATTAGAAATTTTTATATATATTTAATAAATATGTATCATATAATTAAATATACAGTATATCTTTAACATATATAAATAGAATACGAACTTGGGTCGGGCACGCCCTAGTGCACCCTCAGGTGCAAAAGCCAAAAGCTATAGTGCCCGACCCATTCCCAAGTGGGGTTCGAGCACGGGTCTGTTGTAAAATTACCCTGAGGATCAGTTTCACCGCAGTTTAAGCAATGGAACTGATAGAGAGAGAAAGAATACAGAGAGAGTAAGACTGAAGAGAGAGAGGAGAGAGAAAAAAGAAAGAGAAAGCTTTTGGGTGGCTCAATTCGGGACTTTCAAAGTAAGAAAATCGATAAATCAGACTGAGACAAGTGTACTTTAAACTCTATCTTTCATATGTTGTTATTTATTCTCATTTTTTTAGTATTATTATTTTAATACTTGTCCATGCTAAAATTTTGAAGGAAAAGTATGAAAAATTTGTATATTTGTTAGTCTACCATGATTTTGTAGTAAAAATTATCAAGAACTCATGTTTAATTATTTGTATTATAATTATATGTAATATTTTAAATTTTTCTTCATATTTAGAAGTATAAAAATAATTCCTACATATTTGTGCTCTATAGTTGTCAAATTTAAAGATTAACATAAGTTAGAACTCGATTCTTATACAACCAAAGGCTGTATGTTATTATTTAAGACCTGCAAATGTACCGTCATACATATAACCCTATAAATGAGATTAAACGTTATTTCTTACCCATAGATGATATGCTCGAATATTGATATACCACTATAATATACTAAAATATTTCATAATATATTACATGCTAAAATATAACTATTGTTTAATACATATAGTTAGAAAATTTCTATATTTTTCTTCATTCTTATTAATTTTTTTATCCTGAAAGAAATAATCATAATTCTTAATTTATAACAAAGTTTTTCTTTAAAATTCTATAATTTTATATCACGTAGAACCCATACTTTCTATAGAAATTAAGCTATGATGAATTTTTAATACATGAAATGCTAATTTAGCATATAGTATAGGAAAATTTAATTAATAGTGCAAACTTTTAGCAAACTTCAGTAAACGACAGTTTATCTTAACATATAGGGCCTTCAAGTGAAATTTCAACACATGCTAGACTTGTATTTTCTTTAAAAATTTAGCTATGTAGATTTTAAAAGCATGAATGTTAATTTAACATGATAGTTTAGAAAAAGTTAGCATAATGTAGAAATTATTATTTTTTTGATAAGTAAGTAATATAGAAATTAGCAAATATATAAAATATTCTACTAAATTTCATAACATGCAGAGTGTATTTAGCATGCAGGAATTTATACTCAGTACTTTATAGTTATGTAAAAAAATTTGAGTACGAATTTCAAACATATAGAAATATAATATCTAGTTTTCAGACATGTATAAAAGAGTGATTACAGAAAATAGCAAAGTTATAGTATATACTTGAGTTTAGACATGAAATTCATATTTTTTTATAATAAAATGAAGAGAATTTAACATCTATATTAAATATAAATATTATAACTTTAAATTCATGTTATACATGAGTATTTGAACAAGGAAATGCTCCAAGGATCATGAAAGAACAGCAACAATAGAAAGAAAGATTTGGAATGTATATACTTTCACTTAATTCTCACAAATTTCTAACTTGGATATACTTAATTTGAGCTTATATGGCCTCTTCTTACTCCTCTCTCTTCTCCTCGTTTGCTTCTCTCTCATCTTTTAAAAATTCTAAGAAAAATGACAAAAATCAGTTGGGGGTCTCATTATATACAGTGCGACGCTCGAGCGCTAGCTCGGGCGTGTGTTAAGTGACATAGTTGCACTCAGCCATGACTCAGGCTCTAATACCACGGCTTTTGGTACTCGAGCATCCTTTTCAAGTGTGTCTTAGGCGCGGGCTAATATGTTTTTCATGCATGGACATGTCTCGAGAGCAAGTTAGATGTCCCTCAATTTGATGTAACCAAATCTAATTTTAACTCTTAACCTAATTTTTAATATTTTTGACCTAAATTTTAATTATATTAATTTAATTAACCATAATTATAATAATATTCAGTCTCAAGACTTACAAATTATCTCAAATCTTATTCTACCACTCTAAGCCAATGTTTACTAGCCCGACACCAACGACTAAGTAACATACATGAGATATTAATACTTACAAGTTTGACAAATAATTAATTCTATAGTTTCATAATACTTGCATCCCATAGTATACTACTATTGAACTCAACTATGTCGAATGATATCTCGCCACCCATCAGAGTCAACCTAGAACATTTTATTCGTATTTCCATTGTTTAATTGTGAGCCACACCCATACGAAAAATTGGAATACTCTCTCTCAATCTCAATTCATATGTTAAATCTAACACCCATTGGTATTATATCCCTCGATATCTTATCGTATATTATTCACAAAATTATAAATATCTCTTCACAAATATAAATCTTAATCTACCAGGAGGTGAAAATCAATATCAAAAAATCATAAGTTATAGTAAAGTTTCGCAAATCTATCTTCCTTACTACTGTAATGTTTTTTGTATAATCTCTTTTATTCTAATCATATATATCTAAAAATATACTTATTTAAAGGCCATGTGAACAAATGTAACCTACGACTGACAACAAGATAAACAACTCTCCAAATACTGTAAGTACTCAACACATGGCTAACCCTACTAGGCTGTGCTGAGCAAACACCAAGCATATAGATTATAAACACAATGATTTATATTCTACAAGTAATACATCAAGTATCAAAACAGTTTTCTATTTTTAGGTCGAATATATATTGACTTACACCATGCATTTGATTTATAATAAAACAAACTTCATATAAACTTAAAATAATCCTACTAGCCATGCACTAACTAGCATTCAAGTAACATTCAAAATAATAACCAAATAATAATGTAGAATCTGAATGATACCTCGCTCGCTATTCAAATGCTGCACAGAAAAACTAATGAAAATCAAACACAAAATTAAGCATGCAATTCCCATACATTACTTATTACATTTATTCACAATTGGAACCAACAAAATGTAATGCCTGATTTTCATTTGATTTAATTTGGATATTTATATTATTTTAGGTAAATTAGATGCATCAAAATTGATTGTACACATTGTAAAATTTTAAAGAAATTCAGAGTAACAGGCTGACATTTGAGGTGCACCCGCCATGCCAAATGTCGTGGGCCTGCACTCGAGGTGTGCTTAAGTAGCACTCGAGCACTGATTTTCATTTAAAAACACTGCAGTGCCACTATACAGTCATTCGCGCAGGAGAAGAAAGAGAGGAGAGGAGGAGAAAAATGAGACAGGAAGAAAAAAAGTAATGGTTCATAATATCTTTCTGTCAGATCTGCTTGGTAGGATATTAAGGTAAATATCCTTATATCATATCCTTGGTCTATTTTTAAATATGATAAATTTTATTTATATTTTGAAGGTTTAATATTCATGCATGCTATTCTTAAATTACCCTAATTATTTTCTTCATGCATGTATGTTATTTTACCGATCATTTGAGAGTTTTGTTCAAAATTTGTGAATATTTAAGGATTTTATTATTTTATAAAAAATAGATAAATATTTGAGACTATATATTTATATATCAGTATATTTATATAAAAAAGTTATAAAAATCTACATAGGTTATGTATTAGTATTCATATATTGTTGCTTGAGACTCAGGATCTCTACTTTTGTGATATGTGATATGTGATATGATTCAATACGTGACTAACCCTCTCCCAATGGGGAGAGCTTTCTTTCTAATAGGAAAAATTTTATGACTCTCTTTTTCGTCAACAGAAAAAGGCTTTATTTTATAAATGACCCACCACATTTGTAATTTAATGAAAATCATCGCAAGTAAATTGAACAGAATAAGTATATTTGAACATCCTAATATATCGAATTGACTTGAGGATTGCACTTAATACTGCAGGTGGTAAAATATAGCGGGCATGTTTCTTGTTTATGAAAAAGCGTACATGGATGGCCCTACCTCTAGGTCTAAATAGTGATTGGTATAGTTTAAGGTTATCGAAAATATGTATAACCATTTCTTAAGTTGGTCTCTTAGTCTTTGCTTCTCCAATTTTGAACATATTTTGTATTTTGATATGTTTTTTACATTGATTTGTATTTGAATTTCATTTGAGTATCGTAGGTTTTCCCACAAATGAAATTTGGTTAGTCTCGTATATTAGATATGTGTTTTTGTTTCAAAACATATTTCATTTTTATATGATTTTGTTCCGTATTTTATTTCATTTGTACGTGATTTTTTATTCAAATTTTGTTTCATTCAGCATATGTTTCCATATGGATTATGATATGATTTGGATTATGTGATTTCACTTCGGATCATGTTTCGTTCAATATACATTTTGTTGTGACTATATTTTAATTTAAATCATGATTTGAGTGCAAGACTACTTTCAAACTTTCGCTTATATATTTTTAAATTTATATCTTTTATGCAGTTTGAATGCGTTTATAGACATTCTCTCTAATTTTTGACATTATTGTTTATTACATGTTAAAGATACTTGTTGAGCTCTCGACTTACTTTTTACTTCTTATCCATTCAAATTAATAGGTTTGGATATATTGTAGGAGTTTAAATGTGTCTTGATCGCAACTTTATTTGTTTTGGTAAGTTTAGTTTTGTAGTTGATTTGGGATTGTATTAGATGTATTTTGAGTATTTGAGGCTAGCCAATGTAGGCCTATATTTATGCATTGAGAACAGTTGGGTTATTGTATATTGGATTTTATTGTCATGGTTAGTTTGTCACCTCTATTACAATATTTATGGAACATGTCATATTTATTATATTATTTGGATGATTATCCGATGAGATCCTGTACTGATTATTATTTTTATGGGTATGATATTGAGTTACGTGGACGTTTGTTTGTCACACCCAAATTTAAAATTTATTGATTATTGTGTATAATTTTAGAATTTTAATTTTTATAAATTTTAATTATTTAGATCTACTATAATCCAAATTTGTGACACAAAATGAGGAGAATCTTATATATTCCAACTAACAAGTACCAAAAAGTAGAGTGTTAAATAACGATAGAGATTTTATTTGTAATAAATAATAATAATAGAGATTAAGAAGCATCACTTGTCTTGAGACAGGTGAAAATAATAGATCAACAATCACAAATGGTCACTACTGTTACTCTTTGAATGAGTCTCAGAACCTCCACGAAAGAATCTTCCTTAGGGAGAAAATCAAAATGGTTGCTCTTCTTTTTATCTCTCCAACTTGCGATTCTCTCTCTCTCTCTCTCTCTCAAACACTTAGAAGAAAATGTGGCAATGACAATAAATCAAAGAAACAATCGCTTAAATAGAAGAATAGTTAATGGTGTGAAAATAATCAAAGAAAAGTGGGTAGAGGATGAACCAAGCCATGGCAATTGATTCCCCCGATTTCCTATTTATTAGTTAAATTAGATAAATAGTTAGGATACACACATGGTGGTGAGAAAGCTTCAAGGGGTGCGGCTAGGGTATGAACATGGTTCAAACCAGTTTATTTACTTATTCACTTTTTAATTATACACATAAATACTTAATAAAATTATTGCAATCCTAATTATTAACATCAAGTATAGAAAACAATTGTTAACTACCAATGGAAAAGAATTACAAAAATACACTTTACACGGCCCTGCAAATCTGATCTAGCCAATCTCCCTGTCAATTTAGTATACACCCTCATATAATTAATAGTTTATTAATTATTCTCATTAATAACCCAACCGGTCAAAAATTAAACAAACATAAATCAAAATGCGAGAGTATTACATAAGAAGTGTCCAAAATATGAAAATCAAGGTGGATACATAATCAATATGATCGACTAACATATAAAAATCATTAACAGTATATATAATATGGACATCAGTTAAAGGGGTCTTATATGACATTAAAAGGAAACTAGATATCTTGTGATGATAATAAGTAGAGTTGAAAAATCAAGACAAAGATATACCTAAAGAGACAGTTGGGATAATAAGATGCGAGACTATAGAATGGCGATGGTAGTCAGCGGCAACAAAGGCTCCACGAAGGACAAGGATCGATATCAAGATAAAAAATACAAAAAAAAATAATTATTATTATATAAATAATTTAAATTAAAATATATTAATCAACTGATTTAGAATAATGTATATATATATATATATATAATTTTTAAAAATAATCTAAATTAAAAGATAGTGATATTTTAACTTAGAAACAATATAATATTCTTAATAAGAATGGATATTATATCATTAATAATCCATTAATTATGTCATATTTATAAACTTTTCTTTTAAGATCAAGGATCATATCTTTTTCTAGTAAAAAGGCATATTTTTTATAAAAAATAAATAAAATATTTTTTATTGTGTTAATTTATTTTAATAAAACTTTAAATAAAATTAATTAACTTACACCCAAATTTAAAATGCAATTATCAATATGTTACGTGGTCAATTAAATAATTCGTCCAACAGTTCTAATGTCATATTGTTAAATTCGTCCAAAATGCTTTCGCGTGATAACCCTTTTAATTGTTGTCTTCACGAGAATTCAATTATTATTTGCATAGGTGTTGATCAAATATTAAACAAGATATTTGATTTGCATATCTACTTGAGAAATATGATATGATGGCAATATATTATTAATATTGCGATATTTTTTAAGATAAAAAATTCACTATTCTTATATTTTATCTAACATAAAGATATTATATTCAGGCCATGAAAATAAAAAATTATATTTTAGGAAAGGATTTAATATTTATTAGAGCATGTAATGTCAAAAACATCACCATTTATTGTGTATAAAAAAAATTTGGTACATTATGAATACTATATACCTAGAAAACTATTTGACCCAAATTTATAAATGACACTTATTCAAATATAGCCGGAATGAATTCTCTTGAAAATCTCTTTAATATTTAAGTTAATAAATTATTCTAAATAATAGAATAAATAAATATAATGATTTAATGAGACGTAACTATAATGAGAGAAAATTGTTTGGACCTGATGCATTAAAGGTTGAGGTCTATTTAAGTCATATAGTCCTTGTGGTGGGAAAATTTGAGGGTCTTATCCCTTTGCTAAGTGTATTCTCTCTTTATGGTCGGCTCCCCCTTCTGTATGGAAGAGCATACAAAATCTTAGGGACAAAACAAAATCTCACTGTTGAAAGGGTGATGTCGATGGAGCATTTTCATTGGCCCGCCTTTGCGGAAGTCTATCATTGGCAGAATTATATTGGAGGAGCCTCCCATTGACGGAATGGAAGATCCTACTTTGAGAAACAGAATTTTGCCCCTATTTTAGCCAAAAGAATTTACATTTTATAAATTTAAAATATAAAAAAATAATTTATTTCAGGTACGAAACCTCTACTTCGAGAAATAAGAACCCCAGCCCCCATTGGCATGGTGACACACATGGAAGAACTTGATTGGTACAAAATCTTAGGGACAAAACAAAATCTTACTATTGAACAGGTGATGTCAATGGAGCATTCTCATTGGCCCGTCTCTGCGGAAGTCTATCATTAGTAGGATTATACAGGAGGAGCCTCCCATTGGCAGAATGAGGGATCCTGCTTTAAGAAGTAAAATTTCATCCCTTTTTTAGAAAAAATATATATATATTTTATAAATTTAAAATATAAAAAAAAATTCATTTAAGAGGCAAAACTTCTACTTCGAGAAGTAGAAACTACATCCCCCATTGGCAGGGTGACACACATGGTAGAACTTGATTGGTTGCTTGGGCAAAAGCCTATCATTGGTTGGGCAATGCAGGCAGCGGTCTCCCACCGGCAATATGACACCTGTGGCGGATTATAATCTAAGTTCCCTATTCTGAGCCTATAGATGGACCATAGCTTATTAGGCAAAATCCTATGGCCCACCTTCTTTCCTTAATTAATCTATTCAAGTTATCAATTTATTGTATCCCAATACGGCTCATTTTACCGGACCCATCAAAACTCAAGTCCACAACTTTGCCAAACTCTAGTAAACACTGATACCTTGACATTGCTTCATTTGCTTTTAGTAGTTTATCTAATGGTTGACAATATGTGATGTTAATATCAGAGTTATATTCTATTTTTTTTTAAGATTCTTTTATTCTGTATAAATAATTTTTATTTAATATAAATTAACTACTTACTAAAATAAGATAAAATTATAGATCTATCATCATAGCTTAAAACCTCATCTAGAGGTCAAATTACACAATCCCTGAATTACATTTGGATATTCAAAAGGTCTACTACATGATATTAAGTTAATGTAAACAAACATAATATTGTTGAGTAACACTAGAGGGTGGTTGAGTGACACAACCATAAGGATACTCTATTGTAACTAAAATACTACTAGATTAGGCCGTTGGGTGGTATACCGAAGTTTTACATACATAAAATTGAGAGTAAATATCTATAATGATCAATTTACTGTGACGTTATTGTTTGAATCTGTAAAAAAATAAATATCATCGATAGTAAATAAATAAAATTTTTTAATCAGTAACATTGATTTTTACATAAAAAATTCTCATGTGAATGAGGAAAAAGATTTACCATAAAAATGTAGCCAAGCCAAATAATAAATAAATAATAAGAGAACAAATGAGATAGAACCGCTAGTAAAATATTCTTGATGATGATTAGAACTTGCCCTATGATGATAAAACTCGAAATATGATTCAAAATCCAAACGGTTAATAAAATCTCCTCATTCTTTTATTCATTCCTCCCTCCTAATTCGGTGCTCAAGTGTGTTTAAAAATGTCTCGTTATTTATACTAAAATTAGAACAACATATTTATACCCACTTGACACACTTGAGCAACTATCCCTCGACTCACCTGTGGTTCACTTGAGCTGATAGCTCATGGATGTCCAGCAAAATTTCCTCCAAATGGTTTCTTTCGAGCAAACATTGCATGAATGTTGTGCGAAACTATTTTCAGCCAAAAATTGGAAAAATAACACACATGTATAATAGGTATAAGACTCCCAAAATAATGATTCATCTCAACATAAACAATACAAACAGAATCTCTCTAAAGAAAAAGCCAAAGTGGTATATCTTTATCCATCCCTAAATCTTATGATGTGGGAAAATCTGCACTTTGGCACCCACTCCACACTATTGAAAACTTCAATCCGGATGTCAAACACATGTAATATGTGCTAACTCAAGCCCAACTCCTTTGAACTAAATTGCAACTACCAAATTCATAATTTCATACTATTTTTACTTTGAAAAATACAACTTGAAATGCATCTTCACCCAATCTAAATCCTACTCCAGCTGCTAGAAAAATCTCAATGCTTCCTTTTATTTCCTATTTTGAGATGGAAGTGAGAGAATTTTCTGAAATATTACTTGATTAGGAAGTAGTAATCAGTCATCAATAGAAGGGTGTGTATTGTTTGGCAATCTTCTCCCAAGAACAAAGGAGCTGAAGAGGTGTAGAGCCCTTGACGGCTGTGAATAAGGCACCATATGTGCAGCACCTCTAACTGTCGCAAAAGTCAATCTATTTCCATACTCAATCGCCCATCCTCCTACCTGGTAGTTCAAACATGGCCTTTGCAAGTAAGTCACAGAGCAGGAAAACACCAAAAAGAACGCAAAAATGTACAAATACAGGGATATTTTGACATAATGAACAATTGCAACATTCATTCGGGGTAAAAAAATACAGTTTGGTAAACGAAACTTTCACTATGTGTCGAGGATCTGGAATAAGGTCAGACCACTTGTTGGGTCTATCCAGAGCATGATCTTAGCTTGAATCATGCAATAGGCTGTATCTACAACTTAGATTCATGACCACCATGTCATATGGTGACAGCTATAATATTGCATCAATGCTCTCCTTCTGTATCATAGTTGCAAATGCAATAGTACCTGGTGTTTGTGAAACCAGGCTCCATAGGGAACTGTGATCTTGAAGCTTAGATCATGGGCTAATTCACGTATAAGCGTTCGTGATCCCAATAGCGGCACAACAGAATCTTGATCCCCACTGATACAAGAAAACTTTGGTCATCAGATAGTTCAAAATCTAATTGGTAATAAAATCCTAGTCTTTTCTTTCTGGTGCAAATTAATACTACCTGAAAACCCAAACAGGAATATCACTTTGGATTATCTTTTTAAGCAACGGAAGGATGTTAATGTTTCCATCAGTGTCACTGTAATTTAGAACACTGTCAAGCAAAAAACACATGCAGAGTGAGATATGTTACACATATGGAAGTTTAAGCACTGCAATTCAAGGATTTAAATAAGGACGCAGCAAGGAGTAAGAAACCTTCAAATCAGTTAGTTTAACCTAGGATGGTACTGTTTAAATGCAAAAGGATGAATTTTGGCAAAATGGTAAGATTATTCCATTGTTACTTGGAAAACACAAGTTTAAATCATGTAAATAGCCTCTTGTGATACAAAGGAGGTGACTACATACAGTTGACCCTCTCCGTATCCAACTACATGCAATGTTGAAACATAGATGTTGAAACTAATTGTTGAAAACAAGTAGAAAGCCACGGATGTGGAGAGAACATACACACTGCACATAGACCAGGAATATGGCAAGTTGGTGCGATTTGCATGGAGAGCTTTCTGGACCTCAGGAAGATTGAAATAGAATTGTCTTTCATAAGTCATGCAGACATCAACTCCAACACTTATTTTTGTAGCCTGCAAAACAAAGACGTATTGTTCAAATAATATGGTCCAACAATGAAATATCACCAACCTCATCCCCTCAACCTATTCAAAGTTAGTTCTCTTTTCAATTTTTAGTTGGATAATGTACTGATTGCAGATTGAATATTGTAATTGTAGTCAAGTTCAGAGTTCTACAAGAACTCAGTTCCTTCCCCAAGCCATGTGACTTCACATAACTACATCAAAGCTAAGAAGTACATACCACTTCTCGCAATCGCAGCTCCTGCAGAACTATGGATGGATAGCAAGCATCAAGAATGACATCGTAAGTGTTAATATATGTACCAATGGCGATGCCTGCTTCATTAAGTGAATTGTTGCAAGAATCTGATTCATTGTGACGACTGGTAAAGGTGTAGTCCTTGAAATTACATTCATTCATGATGATAAGCCCAATTTCATCGGATATCATCCCATGTGACCAGAAGTATTCATATCCTGCTGGAACATCTCTATCGAGTTTTAGAAGTGGATTTCCTATCTAATCCATAGAAGGGTTAAAGATAACGAGTTATATGTTTGAAAATGGCCCCAAAAAAAAAAAAAAAAAAACACAAGAGGCAGAACCAATGTTCAATGTGTTAGCTTTTCTTACAGCCACTCCCTTTATGTTGAACTTGAAACCTTCTGAATGAGCATTGAACTCCAAGATGAGAACAGCTAATTGTGGTATGTAATGCCCTGCAAATCCGTATTGTATAAAAGTCATAACTACGCCACCAGAAAAATCCAAGCCCATTGGCCACAATCATCAGTGACTACGAGTAATCTCATGTTTTTTTGCAATACATTGGTCAGAAATTAAATGTGGATAAAAGACATTTAATTACATTAGTTACTCCTACTAGCTTACTTTGAGCTTGATGCTTGAGATGTCTTTATTTTGGGTATTATTAGCATTACTAAATTCCAGGATGCCTGCTATCAAAACTAGTAGTGCTAAATTCTTAACATGAATCCAATTCATTCACCAACATGTTAAGTCTCAGCACGAGAGTAAGGTTGCTATGCTTTGACCTAGAGATTACATGTTCAAACCACTAAAACAGTTATTCTATCATGCAAGGGGTAAAAGGTAAGGTCTGATTCTTCCTAGAACCCACAATGTTATAGCTCCATGCACTGGGTCGCTCTTTTTCATTCAATTCATCATATACTCTTCTTAAGATTTTACATTATTCACATGAACTCCATTGGTAGAAAAGGGAAACACAAAATGAAGATTAATGCATCCTTGAACTAATAGAAATCATCTATCAACCTGCATAGCTCTCCCCAGAGAGAAACAAGTCCCTGGATTTGAATTCTGGAAACTTCTTATACCATTCTAGCATAAAATTGCGCATATCATTGGCTGCCAAGAAGAAGTCAAGTATTATGGACCAACAGAAAATCCAGGAATCCACAACTAGTGAAACTCATAACTAATTCACAAAAATTGCAATAAATACACCTAAAACGTGAGAAGAGTACCAGTTCTAGCATCTCCTGTCGTGTAATCGGAAGTTGTATTTGAATATGACCATCCCACTCCAGCAGGAGACTCAACAAACAGAAGATTAGATGCTGCAAATATAAAGCAGCAATTGAAACCGCCATATACAATGCAGATAATAATCAGACAATCAAATCAACAACTTAGGAGATGAGATTGAACCGACCTCTATTCCAAGACATTTTGTTGCGTCGAAGGCCTCGACCATCACCCGTAGGGTAGAATGGTCCCAGTTCTGTAAAAGCACCCCCACCAATAGAAGAGCAGCCTGGACCTGAAAATGAAATTAAACATTGAAAAGAGATGTTAATATTCACAAGCAGTAAGAGAAAAAAATTCAGGCTTTTATTCATCATTACTGGAGATACTTTAATATAGTGTCAAATTTTGTTTCTGTACAACCGTTAGTGCAGCCAAAATGCAGCACACTAACCTGAGAATTTGGCCTGTCATCTTCCTTGGATAGCATGTCTCTTTTATCCCTTTGTTCTGTTATACGGGTTTGATAATACAAGCATAGCACTAGTAACCGTACGCTGCAGAAACTTACCATAAATTTTATTGTTTTCTACCTAGACTCGTTATAACCGACAAAGATGGCATAAATCTTCTCGCACGACACATCCCTATCCCTATCCTTCTTGAACTTATGACATTAATATTATCATAAAATAATCAAAAGTAAAACAATAAAAAAAAACAGCACGCATCCAATAAGATCAACCAATATGAGTTGCTGGTGCACAAAATCATTTGTTT
>BSYO01000024.1:10008429-10071667 GCA_033239525.1 Nepenthes gracilis
AATCCTCCAAATCACATTTATTTATAAGAAAATAAGAAGGGAAACAAAATTCAAGGACATGCATGGGGAGTCATTTTGGAATTTGAATGGGGGAGCAAATGCTACCCACAAATTAATAGGAGAATCTTTTGGCTTTTCTCATTAATTATCTCAATTAATTTTATTTTATATTTAATTTTAATTAATTTTTTTAAGTAATAGACCTTAAATATGAAATATTTTTTTAGTAATAAACATAAAATTATAATATATTCAACCCAATTTTTACATTAAAATGACAATAGGAAAATATTAAATCACATTTAATATTTAAATATTTTCAATTATAATTAAAATACTCTTTTAATTCTCATTAAATTAATTAATTATTAATCAATTTAAAATTTATATTAACTATCCGTGACACCTAATATTTAAGATCTATTTAATTTATATCAACTCTTATTTAATTTATTTGCATGCATATAAACTATCTGAAAAAATAATTTGTTTAATTAGAAATTTTTTTTTTGAATTATAAACTATCTTAGCTAAGAATTTAATAAATAAATAATTTAACAAATTATATAAGATATCTCTTCGCTTTTTATCGGGGGTGATGGACTATTTGTTGATTACCTTTTTACCTTCATCTACTTCTTATTATTGGCAATTCCATCATGCTAGGCTATCCTCCCTAACCTTTAAGTTCGAACGACATTTAAGTTGGCAGGAAATAACTCGGCTTTGCACCTCAAGGGCCATGGGTGTCTTTGGTTGAGAATAGCCGCCCTTTGAGGCGGCTTTCAATCTTTTGACCTCCTCTTTGAGGTTAAAGATTGTGAGTGGATGACCTCAACTTAATGGGTTCGGTTTTCAAATTTGTCTGAGTGGCACATAAACATTTTTGACATGTTTTGTAGTTGATTGACCAAAAGTTCAATGTTTGGAGCGGTTGATGGGTGAGCGGCTATTCGGAGCAGTTGCATTCTTTAGGAAGGACACAGCAAGAGGGAACATCTTTCGACAGTTAGCTTTATTATCCATGTGTCCTTGTGTACGTGATGTTGACACATGGGTCAGTGGATTTTTATAGGTATGATTTTGTTCAGATAAAAATGTATGTATCGATTGTGTTTCCTATAGATTGTGCCAATAATGTGTACATTAAACTTGAATTGTTATTCAAATAAAATCGAGTTAAATTATTAAATATTCTATTTGGATCTTGCATACTATATCTATAAATAAAAATTCTAAATGAGGAATTTCTTTTTTTATATATTTTCTGATACTTAAATTAGTAAACTTTTAAAAAAAAAAAATTAGAACATGGGGAAGATTGAGAGCATGAGAGAGAGAGAGAAGTGGAGGACTTGGCTCCGTATGTTTTGGAAGAATAAATGTATTAGATGACTAAATTTTATTTTTATTTTTCAAAATCAGTCTCCATTTTCCAAAAAAAAAAAATTAGCCATATTTATGGTCATATAGCAAATTAATGAAGATTTCTTAAAAAAAAAAAAACAATAAGACACGATCTAAATAGTTAAATTAATTAAAAACTAATTAGCTTAACTGTCATTGTACATATTTTAAATATATGGTTGATTGAAGATAATTAATACCTAATCATCAAACTGATAGCAATAAATAGTTGATATTTGTTAGTTCAAAAACCTTTGCTTAGAGTAAGAGTAAAATATACAAACTGTTCAATTAGATTTATCACTCAGATAGACTTTCGAATATATAACCATTCAGACATATAGATAGATTTGGAATGTATTTCGTTTGATAATCACCTGGCCAATCAACCGCCTAATCTTAATTTATTTTGACTAGAGTTGGGTTAAAATCGAATGTCAAATTCTTCAAGCTTGAACCTTTTGGGTTGAACAATATTTTCTTTTTCTGAACTTATTAAATAGAAGTTTATTGGACAGATGAATTTGGTTAATCCAATTGATATTATACCGAATAATCCTCATGATAATCTAAAACACCCTTTATTTACAATATGTGATGGGTAGATTATCATTTTTTTATACTTGCTTCTGCTTGATTAAGAAAAAGGCACGTTCTATTTTTTAAGAAAAAATATACTTAATTTTTTAATTATATTAATACTATTTTTATAAAAATTAGATCTATTAAAAATATAAATTTTCTAATAAAATATAATAAAATTATATTAAATTATAATAAGCATGATCCTACCCAATCCGGCGATTTTCAAGAAACAAACGTTTGCATGATTGACAAGAGAGAGATATTATAATCATAATTTTACGGTAAACCTCTCTTAAATGTGAAAACCACGATATTTTAACTATTCACTACTTAATAATTTACAGCATGCTGCCATAATCACTCATTCCTTAATGTCCTGTAATTCTTTCTAGAAGATTTTCTCACTGGGGCTTGTCACCTCGCGGGTGGCTTTATCACTTGGCTGGTTCCATTTGAAAGAGATGGAATAGGTGGCCGAGAGAGAGTGGTGGGCTCTTTCTTTTCTCCTGGAATGAGTCTTGGGGAGAAAAAATTCCTTTTAAGACTTTAATTTACAGGAAAAGATGCGCGCACGGAGAGATAGAAATATTACCAATAAATTTAGCCTCATTTAATGTCCGACGCCATGTGGATGGACTAAAACAATAAACTATTTATATATTTATATTTTTTATTTCTATTTAAGAATAAATTATTAATCGCTCCTCGAGAATCGGTAAAGTTGCATTAATAGGGTAGTCTTGTTTCGGTGGAACGAGTTCGCGACCCACAAGCGGGAGCTTCTGGAGGATCCTCTTCGTGGAAATGGGCCCCTTCGACTTCCTTTCAGATTTCTGTGGTTCTCGGTCCTTTTTCCGTCGTCTGTATTCTCGCCAGCACTGCCTCTCGAGCCTTTATGAGCGGACGTGACCTTGGACACAAGTTTTGCCTGCCATGACGGGCTTACTGCCTTCTGCTCCAGCTTTTTCGCTCGTGCGTATTGCTCTTCCGTCTTTCTTTCTCGACTGCAGCCTTTGCCGCCCTTATATCGCTCAACAATAACCTTTTAATTATTTAAATAAATTATTAAATATATATTATATCATATAAAATAATTTTAATGTGAATATTTTATTCATTCACATTAATAATATCACCTAATAATAATAATAATAAATTAATTAATTAATCAATTGAGTGGGGTTGCAACGCTGATTTTAATCATTTGATTATTTAATAATTTTTAAATAATATAATATATAAAATTTTAAATTAATTTTTATTATAAAATATTACAATATTTAAATTTAATATCATAAAGACTAAAACAATAAACTATTTATATATTTATATTTTTTATTTTTTTAAAATAAATTATTAATCGTTAAATTTTAATTAAATAAATGTATGGAGGAAAATATGATCCAACGCATCCTTCTCCCCTTGTGGTAACTAATCGCCCTTCTCCTCATTCAACCATTTGAAAATCTAACGGCCCACACGTTGAATTGAGCATTATAACGCGGCCGCTTTTGAATTTTAATTATTCAAAATACGTAGAATCGCTGCAATAAAATCCAACTACCAAATTAAAAGCAATGACCCGCCTTTCTTTTTACGCTAAAAGCCGACGCCTCAATCCTAAAAATATACTCGAGTCCTTGTAAAGAGGAAAAGTCTTCGGCCAAAGACGCAGACGCCTTTCCTTTTTCTTTTGCGGCGAAAATCGTACTGAAAATCAGCAAACAACTAACAATTAAAATAAAATTTATTTTTATTTTAAATATTAATTAACAAAAATTAATTTGAATCGACAATTATTTGAGTTCACATCCAAATCTAAAAATTTTAAAAATTCTTACTCATGCAAATTTTTATATAAGATAATATTGGTTTTAAAATAAAATATAAGAGTAAAATTGAGAAAAATAAAAATTAAGAGTGTAATTCCTAAAAATTTAAATTAAAAAAATTTCAAATTTTTTTCTTAATTAATGAATGGAAAAATTCATAAACATTCTCTCCATTTTGATTGCAAAATCTTGCGTGGGTATATCTCCTTAAAATAATCATCTAAATAGTCAAAAAAAAATTATTTAAAAAATTTATGTATAAAATTCAAAACTCTAAAAAAATTATCTAAAATGTTATTTTTGTTTTGTTATTATTTGATTAAATATTTAAAAATATTAATATTATAAAAATAGTTTATAGAACTATTATATATAATTTTTTATATATCTTTTATTTTTGAACAGTAAGTTTCTATTTAATAATAGAGATTAAAAATATACTAATTATATCTTATTTGATGCATCCTTAGATCTAGATTATTGTCTGAATTAGGAAGTCTCTGGATATTTCACGACGAGTTGAATTTAGATAGATTTAATTTCCGTCTCTGATAACTCGGATCCTACGCAATACAACGAACAAATAAGGGATTAGAGGACTTATGAGACTTACTTATCGATTTATCCTCTAATATTCAAGTTAAAAATCTTTCTGTGAGAAAATAAAAATAGATGATGTAAGGTGTAACGATACATTAGTGAATGAAATGAGAGTGATGGCGAAGGTCTTAGTCTAGCGGTTGTGCTCAATGGGGAGCAACTTATGAGTGCGCTCGCAAGGGGAGTAGTCGTGAGAGAGAAAGATAGAGAGAGTTCTCTCTGGGAATTGATGGCCTCAAGAGTTTGAGAAAGCTCTTTATTCACTTTGAGCAATCGAGGGTAAGGATCTTGCTCCCCCTTTTACGGGTAGGGGTGAAGGAGTATTTATAAGGTTGGCATTAATTTTGTGTATCTTGGGCACTAAGGGCTTGTGACAGCTGCCCTACGAGAATTCGCTGAGTTGTTTGTACAATAGTGGAAGTAGTCAATGGCAGTTGTTGTTTATGGTCAATTGTGCAATAATAGGTGGCCCTGTCCATACGTTTACCAGACTGTCTTGATGGTAATGGTGGCCGACATCGACAGTTGTCCTTTTGGGAGCGCTCACACGCTCGCGGGCCACTTTTCCTGCACATTTTCCATTCTTCCTTCGCTGCCATGACAGGTGTCTCCTACTTGTGTACTCTACTTTGTTCAAGTTACCAACCGCTGACCTAGAAGGCTCTCTGCGTTGTGATTAGTTGACTCATGAGAAACATCTATTAAGCCTGCTTGTCGTCTTTCTTTACCTACCTATTACAAGTTGACCCGTGCAGTGGTGTCCTCTGAACTTCACGTCGCATGGGACGCTGTTGGGCTTCAGTCTCTTAGAAATACTAACGAACGGGCTATTCTCTAGATTAGCCAATAAAATTACAGAACCCATCATTATTTAAAAGATAAATGGCTTTCAAATTCATCACGGAGAGAGAGAGAGATGACCATAATGTAAAGAAATTTGATCAAAAATCTCATTCAAATCAACTTAATGTCCTTGGTAGCAATATCAAAGACCAAATTTATCCCATTTATTAAATAAAACATTATTTTCACAATTTATTAATAATTCTATTTATCCATTTTTTTTAGAAAAAACATATTTATCGTAGATATAAATTATATATATATATAATATTTCTTTTTAGGTGAAGATTTTATGATATGTTTAATTTACTATTTATACAGAAAAATATGCCTGCTTTTTTATCTTGTCTTTCATAAAGGTGTTTTAAATGTCATATTTATGATAAATATAATTTTAAGAAAACTAAAAATAGGCTTATATATAAATTATAGATGATTTATTTACTAAATAATTAAAAAAAAAAATAGATTTCCATGTTATACGTATAAATAAATATGTATTTATTTATTTCACACATTCTCAAATAATATAATACAATGGAAGATTATCCATGTCATTCATAAGAATTGCTTGAATAAAATTCCGGTACTTTAATACTACTGGATTATTTTTAGAATGAGACTTTTTTTTTTGAAAAAATAATTATATGAGTAATTTGTTAATTTTAAAATGTAAAAATAGGCCAAATCATATCATTTTATTAAAAGTAGTATAAACATATCCCATTTAGAGCCATATACTTATGACTTTTTCTTTTAACTTTTAATTTTGTATATTTATAATAAATAAATAAAGAAGTTATAATAATAATTTTAAAGGTGGATTATCATATGGGAACAAAAAAAATCATGTTTGAGTCATAAAAAATTCATATAAAAATTATAGTCTAACTTATAAAATTTATTTTAAAAATAATTAGGTTACCAAGTGTGTAATAAGATAAAATTAAGTACTCCACAAAATTATTACATAATAAAACTAGATGTTGTAGAAAAAAATGGCATGAAGATTTTTATAAAATAGTTATAATAAAGTATTGCACAATAAATTTAAATAAGTATTTAAGAAAATTTCAAATTAAGAAATTCAATGATAATATATTATAATAAATTTATTAATTTAAGTATTTATTGATAAAAGACAAGTTATAGAAGTAATTTTAACAATCAAGTTAAAATTTTATAATCTGTAAAAAAAATATTTGATCAAATATTTAAAATATTATAATATAATCTATTAATCTGCAATGGTTAATAAATATCATAAATTATGAGATTAAAGCTTAATAAATTTAGACAAGAAAAATTATTTTTTAAACCATTGTAAAAAAGAAGAGGAGGGGTGATGCTAAAGAGAGATGTTACGCCCGTACCCGTTTTCCCGTTTCGTTCCATTTCCCGTTTTCCTAATTCCCCGTTCCCATATATAATTGTGTCACTGTTATGATGAAAGGAAGGAAAATCAATACTCTAATTTCTGTCTCTCTCCTGCGTCTTCCTCCCCTCTTTGTCTTCTCTCTCTCGATTCCCTCCCTATTCCCTCTTTCCCTCCTTCCCAAAGACCACAATCTCATCTCCCTCCTCTGCAGATCTCAGCTCCCGCGTTCTCTCCTCATCATCACCGCGACGACATGGAGTTTGTATCAAATGGTGCTTTCGTTGAGAGAAATGCGGGAGGAGATCAAGCACAAGCTCGAATCGCTCGAGAGGTCCATCGCGCCGCATCCAACGAGATGAAGGCTCTCCGACGAGCTACCACCGATTTGGTGCCCGCATGTCCACCGCGGTTTCTGGCCGAAGAAATCGGGTTGACCACTTTTCAAACTCCATTTCATCCATGGAGGAACTCCGCAACTCCATCCACCGCCTCGAGCAAGACACTATACGGTCGTAAGAAACTCTTCACTTCCGTAGCTTCCTCTCGATGGCTTCCCATCGTCCCGCTTTCTCTTCCTACTGATTGGCCCATCACCGGTTCCCGTACCACCACCTCCCGTTCCTCAAACAACAAGCCGCTGCTCATCTCGGACCAAATTAGGTCCTCTTGCCCAGCCACCTCGACCGATTACCGCTGCCAACCACAAATTTTCGTCGTTTTCAACTTCATCACCGATTTCGACTTCCATTTTTACAAAGATTCCTCACATTGTCCTTACTTGCAGTGCAAGGCGTCATTCATCACCTGCTTTGCTCGATCGCTTCCTCCGTCCCTACTATCACAGTTGATTCGGACCTTCCACACGGACCTTTTCCCTCCTTGAACCAAATCTACCTACAACAAACCTCACACATATTCAAAAACTTGTCCCCGCATCCGATAACACCTCTAACGCACCCACCACTAAACTAATTCTCCCATTCCTCACCGAGAGTTTGCGACTTTGGCTCGAATCGAACAAACTGTGATCCACTTGTGTCCCCGATTTTCGATTCAAAAAGCCACCTACCAAATTCTTCACTCAGAATGGTCCAAAGGATGAAGCACTTTGGGCTTCCCAACGTGTCCAACGGTTTCCTTGAATGACTCTGGGGACCCGCAGCAAGACCTCTCCGTGACTCGCTCCTAACCCGACATTGCATGGGTTGAACAACCGGACCTCCGCCGCCTTGGTTATAGAACAAACCAGAAACGAAGCCTTGTGACCACAACAAAGGAAAACCTCCAGCTGCTGTTGTCGGTAGTTTGGTTCGTAGGATGCTAAGTCTGAGCACAAGAAAATTGAGGCCCCCGTATCGCTTTCGAGGACCATGGCGGATCTCGCCATTTCATTAGTACCAAAGGTGCACGCCGGAGGTACCGTTTCATTTTTTGATCTTAGACTCATTGAGCATGATTCGTGGTCGCTTTTCAATTAAACTTGAAAAGTTAAGTACGATCAATTCTTGGTTGAACACTTCAGAGGCCGGATACAAAGTTGTCCCTCTCAAGACAGAGCACACTCTGGCCCTTAGAAATACACTCTGTTCCTCCACCGCAAAACACCCTCGGTTGGTGGTGTATTTATGCTACCATCAGCTCCTCTTCATTAGAAGATCATAAGGGTTGCAAGGCTAGTCCTGGAACCGAGGACGCAAGGTGGATGTGTCCTGGAGGTATGGCACGGGTACAAACTTAATAGAAGAGAACTCAATCCCTCCCCTTACGGGACAAAATTGAATTGGACATTTTTCTTAAAGCAGCTAATGCAAGAAGTGATGGATCCCATTAAATGTTTTAACCTAATCCGAGTCTTCATTACAATTGATCAAGCGTAGTTCCCATTGCTTCTTCATCTTTGAAGGACCCACCTCGTTGCAAAATGCCCTATCTCGACGCCAGAGAAAGTGTCCGTGCTGAATCGGCAAACGGTGCAAGCTTCCTCCAAACATCCTTCGTCGCCATGTGGCGAGATAACTGCAGCTTTTTGGGCATTGTTTGCTGTATAGTTGGGCTGCCAATGTGCTCAGTGTGGCTATAATTCTGTTGTTAGGTGCTTCGCATATATGGAGCCCTGTTGTTTTGGATTTTGTGTTTTTGCTGGTCATATCAGCTCAAAATTGGTGGTGCTTACATGAGGAATATCTATTTTTGTATATCATGGTTTTAAGCCTAAAGACCAAGAGCAGAAGAGATTTTCCAAATTTGGGAGGCATTAGTTGTGAGCCTTGTGCGTATACCAAAACCAACCTCGAGAGAGGTCCGCTGAAATTAACCACTGCATATGGTTTTGGTGGGTCTTCCATGACTTCAATTGATAGAGTTGGTGGAGATGACCGCTTTAAAGTTTCCAGGCTGGAGGGCTTTTGTTTCTAACAGGAGCAGTCTTATGAAGATCCTATTGAGGAGTTACTCTATGCAGTTTTTGTGGTTGCAAGTGAGAATGCAACTGTTGCCGAACTTGCTGCTACTTTACAGGCGATCTCTCCCAATTGCAGGCAGCTGCATCATTTGCATGTCAACTGGGATGGGCTGTGAAATTGATTGATCCAGCCTCTGTTCTACAGGATGCAAATGTCCATGGATCTCTCAATATTAATCTGAGTGATGATGAAGATGGATCTCAAGCTAGTGTGAGCTCTGCAAACATGTCCACTGATGGAAACAGTGTTCAACAAGATTATTCAGGGATGGAAAACAACAAGCCAGCTTTCAACACTGCTCGTGTTGCATTTATAGTCGATGCTAACATAACTTCCTATCTCATGATGGGTTATGTTTCACCAGGCTTAAAATCCCATGCTGTAACTCTATACGAAGCTGGGAAGCTGGGTCATACCTGCATTGGTGATCTTTGCAAGGATCTGAGCACATTAGAGGGAGCTAAATTTGAAGGAGAACTGCAGGAATTTGCAAATCATGCATCTAGCCTCCGCTGTGTCCTGGAGTGTCTTTTATCAGGAGGAGTTTCTGCTAGCGTCAGAGAAGTGGAAGGTTGTGATGGGATGGACTTGTCATCTGTACATAGTATAGTGACCAATTCCACATCTGTTGACACCACTTTGACTGATAAACCAGAATATGTGAGTAGCACCAGAAGTGATCTTACTGGTGATGAGTTACTCTCCACTACAAACAAATTTGGAGATGTGAACATAGATGGAAATGCATTGGAAAGTGACATTCCCTTTCATTCAAGACCCCTTAAAGACAGTTCTGTTGATGCTGAACCTGCTTCTGGAGATCGTGGCAGAAGGATAGCTTTCTCCATGTTGCCCATCGATGCCCATATTGAGGATGCAAAATCCTTGCCTGATGTACAGAATGAGGAAAAATTATTCAGTGATGCAGCGTTAGAAAATGAAAGTGGTGCCATAAGAAGAAAAAGGAATTACTATGTGGGCCCCCTCAGATGTGAGGAAGTTGACCCCTTGCCTTCGATGTTCAAGCAAATTATTAAGAGAATGGTTCGGTGGCATATCCTGCCTCCTAGTTGTGTTCCAAACAGCTGCATTGTTAATATATATGATGAAGGTGACTGCATTCCTCCCCACACTGACCACCATGACTTCCTTCGGCCATTTTGCGCTGTCTCCTTTTTGAGCAAGTGCAATATTCTATTTGGTTTGAATCTGAAGATCTCCGGTCCTGGAGAGTTCTCGGGTCCAGTCTCTATTCCTCTCCCAGTTGGGGTCTGTGATGATTCTCAAGGGTAATGGAGCTGATATTGCTAAACATTGTGTTCTACTTTGTCCAGCCACTACTATGGGATTTAGTAGTGGTGGAGAGAGGGGCAACGAGTGGAGCTACAACCAATGCTGTTTACAAATGGGACCCGGGAAAATATTGGTTGTTTGGAACCCGATCTTTAGAATTTTATCTTTGTGTCTAACCTTGAGGACAATGTTCTTTTGATGGATGGGGCAATGTTACGCCTGCACCCGTTTCCCGCTTGCGTTCGTTTTTCCCGTTTTCCTAATTTCCCGTTCCCATATATAATTGTGTCACCGTATGATGAAAGGAAGGAAAATCAATACTCTAATTTATGTCTCTCCCCGTCTTCCTCCCTCTCTGTCTTCTCTCTCCCGATTCCCTCTCCCTATTCCCCTCTTTCCTCCTTCCCCACCAATCTCCCATCTCCCTCCTCTGCAGATCTCCGCTCCGCCGGGTTCTTCCTCATCATCACCGGCGACGACATGGAGTTTGTATCAAATGGTGCTTTCATTGAGAGAAATGCAGAGGAGATCGAAGCACAAGCTCTCGAATCGCTCGAGAGGTCTGTCGCCGCACTGTCCAAAGATATAAAGGCTCTCCGACGAGCTACCGACCGATTTGGTGCCCGCATGTCCACCGCGGTTTCACAAGCCGAAGAAATCGGGTCGACCTGCACCAAACTCCGCTCATCCATGGAGGAACTCCGCAACTCCATCCACCGCCTCGAGCAAGACACTATACGGCAAGAAACTCTTCACTTCGTAGCTTCCTCTACGATGGCTTCCCATCGTCGGTTTCTCTTCCTACTGCCTGGCCCATCACTGGGTTCCGTACCACCACCTCCCCGCTCTCAAACAAATTGCATCTCATCTCGAGACCAAATTAGGTCCTCTTGCCCGACCGCCTCGACCGGGACACCGTCGCCAACCACAAATTTCTGGCCGTTTTCAACTTCATCACCGATTTCACTTCCATTTTACAAAGATTCCTCACATTGTCGCCGCCCGTGCACGGCGTCCTACCATCACCGCTGCCGTCCGACCGCTTCCTCCGTCCCTACTATCACGTACATTCGGACCTTCCACACGGACCTTTTCCTCCTCGAACCAAATCTACCTACAATGACCTCACACATATTCAAAAACTTGTCCCCGCATCCGATAACACCTCTAACGCACCCACCACTAAACTAATTCTCCCATTCCTCACCGAGAGTTTCTGACTTGGCTCGAATCGAGCAATCAGGATCCACTTGTGTCCCCGATTTTCGATTCAAAAGCCACCTACCAAATTCTTCACTCGTAATGGTCCAAAGGATGAAGCACTTGGGCTTCCTTAACGTGTCCAACGGTTTCCTCTTGACGGCTGCACCGCAGCAAGACCTCTCAGACTCGCTCCTAACCCGACATTGCATGGGTTGAACAATTCGGACCTCGCCTTGTTATAGAACAAAACCAAACGCAATGACCACAACAAAGGAAAACCTCCTTCGCCGCTTCAACGATGATTTGGTTCAATAGGATGCTAAGCCTGAGCACAAGAAAATGAGGCCCTCGCATCTTGTTTCGAGGACCGGTGGCGATCGGACTGCCATTTCATTAGTACCAAAGGTGCACGCCTGCAGGTACTTATTGATTTCTGATCTTAGACTCATTGAGCATGATTCGTGGTCGCTTTTTCAATTAAACTTGAAAAGTGCAATGATCAACCTTGGTTGAACACGAGAGGCCGGGATACAGCTTGTCCCTCTCAAGACAGAGCACACTCGGCCCTTAGAAATACACTGTTCCTCCACCGCAAAACACCCGGTTGGTGGTGTATTTATGCTACCATCGGCTCCTCTTCATTAGAAGATCATAAGGGTTGCAAGGCTAGTCCTCGAACCGAGGACAGGGGTGATGTGTCCCGGAGGTATGGCACGGGTACAAACTTAATAGAAGAGAACTCAATCCCTCCCTTACGGGACAAAATTGAATTGGACATTTTTCTTAAACAGCTAATGCAAGAAGTGATGGATCCCATTAAATGTTTTAACCCAATCCGAGTCTTCATTACAACCGATCATGAGTTCCCATTGCTTCTTCATCATCGAAGGACCCACCTCGTTGCAAAATGCCCTATCCGACGAGAGAAAGTGTCAGCTGAATCGGGCAAACGGGTGTAGCTTCCTCCAAACATCCTTCGTCGCCATGTGGCAGATAGCCTGGGCTGCTGGGCATTGTTTGCTGTATAGTTGGGCCTGCCAATGTGCTCCAGGTGTGGCTATAATTCCTGTTGTTAGGTGCTTCTGCATATATGGAGCCCTGTTGTTTTGGATTTCTGTGTTTTTTGCTGGTCATATCAGCTCAAAATTGGTGGTGCTTACATGAGGAATATCTATTTTTGTATATCATGGTTTTAAGCCTAAAGACCAAGAGCAGAAGAGATTTTCCAAATTTGGGAGGCATTAGTTGTGAGCCTTGTGCGTATACCAAAACCAACCTCGAGAGAGGTCCGCTGAAATTAACCACTGCATATGGTTTTGGTGGGTCTTCCATGACTTCAATTGATAGAGTTGGTGGAGATGACCGCTTTAAAGTTTCCAGGCTGGAGGGCTTTGTTTCTAACAGGGAGCAGTCTTATGAAGATCCTATTGAGGAGTTACTCTATGCAGTTTTTGTGGTTGCAAGTGAGAATGCAACTGTTGCCGAACTTGCTGCTACTTTACAGGCCGATCTCTCCCAATTGCAGGCAGCTGCATCATTTGCATGTCAACTGGGATGGGCTGTGAAATTGATTGATCCAGCCTCTGTTCTACAGGATGCAAATGTCCATGGATCTCTCAATATTAATCTGAGTGATGATGAAGATGGATCTCAAGCTAGTGTGAGTTTGCAAACATGTCCACTGATGGAAACAGTGTTCAACAAGATTATTCAGGGATGGAAAACAACAAGCCAGCTTTCAACACTGCTCGTGTTGCATTTATAGTCGATGCTAACATAACTTCCTATCTCATGATGGGTTATGTTTCACCAGGCTTAAAATCCCATGCTGTAACTCTATACGAAGCTGGGAAGCTGGGTCATACCTGCATTGGTGATCTTTGCAAGGATCTGAGCACATTAGAGGGAGCTAAATTTGAAGGAGAACTGCAGGAATTTGCAAATCATGCATCTAGCCTCCGCTGTGTCCTGGAATGTCTTTTATCAGGAGGAGTTTCTGCTAGCGTCAGAGAAGTGGAAGGTTGTGATGGGATGGACTTGTCATCTGTACATAGTATAGTGACCAATTCCACATCTGTTGACACCACTTTGACTGATAAAACCAGAATATGTGAGTAGCACCAGAAGTGATCTTACTGGTGATGAGTTACTCTCCACTACAAACAAATTTGGAGATGTGAACATAGATGGAAATGCATTGGAAAGTGACATTCCCTTTCATTCAAGACCCCCTTAAAGACAGTTCTGTTGATGCTGAACCTGCTTCTGGAGATCGTGGCAGAAGGATAGCTTTCTCCATGTTGCCCATCGATGCCCATATTGAGGATGCAAAATCCTTGCCTGATGTACAGAATGAGGAAAAATTATTCAGTGATGCAGCGTTAGAAAATGAAAGTGGTGCCATAAGAAGAAAAAGGAATTACTATGTGGGCCCCTCAGATATGAGGAAGTTGACCCCTTGCCTTGATGTTCAAGCAAATTATTAAGAGAATGGTTCGGTGGCATATCCTGCCTCCTAGTTGTGTTCCAAACAGCTGCATTGTTAATATATATGATGAAGGTGACTGCATTCCTCCCACACTGACCACCATGACTTCTCTTCGGCCATTTTGCGCTGTCTCCTTTTTGAGCAAGTGCAATATTCTATTTGGTTTGAATCTGAAGATCTCCGGTCCTGGAGAGTTCTCGGGTCCGGGCTCTCTATTCTCTCCCGATTGGGTCTCTGTGATGATTCTCAAGGGTAATGGAGCTGATATTGCTAAACATTGTGTTCTCGCTGTCCAGCCACTACTATGGATTTAGTAGTGAGAGCCGGGCAACGAGTGGAGCTACAACCAATGCGGGCATTTACAATGGGACCGGGAAAATATTGTGTTGCACTCGAACCCGATGCTTTAGAATTTTATCTTTGTGTCTAACCTTGAGGACAATGTTCTTTTTGATGGATGGGGCAATGTTACGCCTGCATTCGCTTTCCCGTTTGCCTGCGCTTCCGTTTTCCTAATTTCCCGTTCCGTATATAATTGTGTCACTGTTATGATGAAAGGAAGGAAAAATCAATACTCTAATTTTATCTCTCTCCCCGTCTTCCTCCTCTCTGTCTTCTCTCTCCCGATTCCCTCCCTATTCCCTCTTTCCTCCTTCCCAAAGACCAATCTCCTGTCTCCTCCTCGCAGATCTCCCGCTCCGCCGCGTTCTCCTCATCATCACCCGTGACGACATGGAGGTTGTATCAAATGGTGCTTTCATTGAGAGAAATGCGAGGAGATCAAGCCACAAGCTCTCGAATCGCTCGAGAGGTCGCCTTGTTGTCCAACGAGATGAAGGCTCTCCGATGAGCTCCGACCGATTTGGTGCCCGCATGTCCACCGCGGTTTCACAAGCCGAAGAAATCGGGTCGACCTGCACCAAACTCCGCTCATCCATGGAGGAACTCCGCAACTCCATCCACCGCCTCGAGCAAGACACTATACGGTCAGTAAACTCTTCACTTCCTGTAGCTTCCTCTACGATGGCTTCCCATCGTCCCGTTTCTCTTCCTACCGTTCCGTCCATCACTGGTTCCGTACCACCACCTCCCGTTCCTCAAACAGCTGTTTCTGCTCTCATCTCAGACCAAATTAGGTCCTCTTGCCCCGACCGCCTCGACCGATTACCGTCGTCAACCACAAATTTCTCGTCGTTTTCAACTTCATCACCGATTTCGACTTCCATTTTTACAAAGATTCCTCACATTGTCCTTACTTCGTGCACGGCGTCCGTACCATCACCTGCTGCTCGAATCGCTTCCTCCGTCCCTACTATCACACAGATTCGGACCTTCCACACGGACCTTTTCCCTCCCTTGAACCAAATCTACCTACAACAGCCTCACACATATTCAAAAAACTTGTCCCCTGCATCCGATAATACCTCTAACGCACCCACCACTAAACTAATTCTCCCATTCCTCACTGAGAGTTTGCCGACTTTGGCTCGAATCGAGCAACCAGATCCACTTGTGTCCCCTGATTTTCGATTCGAAAAGCCACCTACCAAATTCTTCACTCAGAATGGTCCAAAGGATGAAGCACTTTGGGCTTCCCAGAACGTGTCCAACGGTTTCCTTCGACGGACTCAGACGCAGCAAGACCTCTCTGTACTCGCTCCTAACCCGACATTGCATGGGTTGAACAATTCGGACCCTGCCGCCTTGGTTATAGAACAAACCAGAAACGCAGTGACCCACAACAAAGGAAAACCTCCACTGCTGTCTACTGATGATTTGGTTCAGTAGGATGCTAAGTCGAACCACAAGAAAATCGAGGCCCTGATCGCTTTCGAGGACCAAAGGGCGATCGGATCTGCCCATTTCATTAGTACCAAAGGTGCACGCGGAAGTCTTGTCAGTACTTTGATCTTAGACTCATCGAGCATGATTCGTGGTCGTTTTTCAATTAAACTTGAAAAGTCTCGTGCGATGATTCTTGGTTGAACACGAGAGGCCGGGATACAAGTCTTGTCCCTCTCAAGACAGCACACTCCGGCCCTTAGAAATACACTGTTCCTCCACTGCAAAACACCCTCGGTTGGTGGTGTATTTATGCTACCATCGGCTCCTCTTCATTAGAAGATCATAAGGGTTGCAAGGCTAGTCCAGGAACCGAGGACGCCGGGGTGGATGTGTCCGGAGGTATGGCTGGGTACAAACTTAATAGAAGAGAACTCAACCCTCCCTTACGGGACAAAATTGAATTGGACATTTTTCTTAAACAGCTAATGCAAGAAGTGATGGATCCCATTAAATGTTTTAACCCAATCCGAGTCTTCATTACAATTGGACAAGCGAAGTTCCCATTGCTTCTTCATCATCAAGGACCCACCTCGTTGCAAATGCCCTATCGGACGACAGAGAAAGTGTCCAGGCTGAATTGGCAAACGGTGTAGCTTCCTCCAAACATCCTCGCCATGTGGTGAGATAGCCAGGCTGCTGGGCATTGTTTGCTGTATAGTTGGGCCTGCCAATGTGCTCCAGTGTGGCTATAATTCCTGTTGTTAGGTGCTTCTGCATATATGGAGCCCCGTTGTTTTGGATTTCGTGTTTTTTTGCTGGTCATATCAGCTCAAAATTGGTGGTGCTTACATGAGGAATATCTATTTTTGTATATCATGGTTTTAAGCCTAAAGACCAAGAGCAGAAGAGATTTTCCAAATTTGGGAGGCATTAGTTGTGAGCCTTGTGCGTATACCAAAACCAACCTCGAGAGAGGTCCGCTGAAATTAACCACTGCATATGGTTTTGGTGGGTCTTCCATGACTTCAATTGATAGAGTTGGTGGAGATGACCGCTTTAAAGTTTCCAGGCTGGAGGGCTTTGTTTCTAACAGGGAGCAGTCTTATGAAGATCCTATTGAGGAGTTACTCTATGCAGTTTTTGTGGTTGCAAGTGAGAATGCAACTGTTGCCGAACTTGCTGCTACTTTACAGGCCGATCTCTCCCAATTGCAGGCAGCTGCATCATTTGCATGTCAACTGGGATGGGCTGTGAAATTGATTGATCCAGCCTCTGTTCTACAGGATGCAAATGTCCATGGATCTCTCAATATTAATCTGAGTGATGATGAAGATGGATCTCAAGCTAGTGTGAGCTCTGCAAACATGTCCACTGATGGAAACAGTGTTCAACAAGATTATTCAGGGATGGAAACAACAAGCCAGCTTTCAACACTGCTCGTGTTGCATTTATAGTCGATGCTAACATAACTTCCTATCTCATGATGGGTTATGTTTCACCAGGCTTAAAATCCCATGCTGTAACTCTATCTGAAGCTGGAAGCTGGGTCATACCTGCATTGGTGATCTTTGCAAGGATCTGAGCACATTAGAGGAGCTAAATTTGAAGGAGAACTGCAGGAATTTGCAAATCATGCATCTAGCCTCCGCTGTGTCCTGGAATGTCTTTTATCAGGAGGAGTTTCTGCTAGCGTCAGAGAAGTGGAAGGTTGTGATGGGATGGACTTGTCATCTGTACATAGTATAGTGACCAATTCCACATCTGTTGACACCACTTTGACTGATAAACCAGAATATGTGAGTAGCACCAGAAGTGATCTTACTGGTGATGAGTTACTCTCCACTACAAACAAATTTGGAGATGTGAACATAGATGGAAATGCATTGGAAAGTGACATTCCCTTTCATTCAAGACCCCTTAAAGACAGTTCTGTTGATGCTGAACCTGCTTCTGGAGATCGTGGCAGAAGGATAGCTTTCTCCATGTTGCCCATCGATGCCCATATTGAGGATGCAAAATCCTTGCCTGATGTACAGAATGAGGAAAAATTATTCAGTGATGCAGCGTTAGAAAATGAAAGTGGTGCCATAAGAAGAAAAAGGAATTACTATGTGGGCCCCCTCAGATATGAGGAAGTTGACCCCTTGCCTTCGATGTTCAAGCAAATTATTAAGAGAATGGTTCGGTGGCATATCCTGCCTCCTAGTTGTGTTCAAACAGCTGCATTGTTAATATATGATGAAGGTGACTGCATTCCTCCCCACACTGACCACCATGACTTCCTTCGGCCATTTTGCGCTGTCTCCTTTTTGAGCAAGTGCAATATTCTATTTGGTTTGAATCTGAAGATCTCCGGTCCTGGAGAGTTCTCGGGTCCAGTCTCTATTCCTCTCCCAGTTGGGTCTGTGATGATTCTGAAGGGTAATGGAGCTGATATTGCTAAACATTGTGTTCCTGCTGTCCAGCCACTACTATGGGATTTAGTAGTGGTGGAGAGCCGGGGCAACGAGTGGAGCTACAACCAATGCAGACGACAATGGGACCCGGGAAAATATTGTGTTGCACTGGAACCTGATGCTTTAGAATTTTATCTTTGTGTCTAACCTTGAGGACAATGTTCTTTTGATGGATGGGGCAATGTTACGCCCGTACCCGTTTTCCCGTTTCGTTCCGTTTCCCGTTTTCCTAATTTCCCGTTCCCATATATAATTGTGTCACTGTTATGATGAAAGGAAGGAAAAATCAATACTCTAATTTATGTCTCTCCCCTGCGTCTTCCTCCCCTCTCTGTCTTCTCTCTCCCGATTCCCTCTCCCTATTCCCTCTTTCCCTCCTTCCCCAGCACCAATCTCCCGTCTCCCTCCTCTGCAGATCTCCGCTCCCGCCGCGTTCTCCTCATCATCACCGGCGACGACATGGAGTTTGTATCAAATGGTGCTTTCATTGAGAGAAATGCAGAGGAGATCGAAGCACAAGCTCCGATCGCCGAGAGGTCTCTGTCGCCAAGACTGTCCAACGAGATGAAGGCTCTCGACGAGCTACCGACGATTTGGTGCCCGCATGTCCACCGCGGTTTCCAAGCCGAAGAAATCGGGTCGACTCCGCACCAAACTCCGCTCATCCATGGAGGAACTCCGCAACTCCATCCACCGCCTCGAGCAAGACACTATACGGTCGGTAAACTCTTCACTTCCCGTATTTCTTCACGATGGCTTCCCATCGTCCCGCTTTCTCTTCCTACCGTTCCGTCCATCACCTGGTTCCGCACTCACCACCTCCCGTTTCTCAAACAGTGTTGCTGCTCTCATCTCCGGACAAATTAGGTCCTCTTGCCCGACCGCCTCGACCGACACCGGTGCCAACTACAAATTCTCGTCGTTTTCAACTTCATCACCGATTTCGACTTTCCATTTTACAAAGATTCCTCACATTGTCGCCGCCCGTGCACGGCGTCCGTACTCATCACCCACGCTTTCGACCGCTTCTCCGTCCCTACTATCACGCATTCGGACCTTCCACACGGACCTTTTCCCTTCCTTGAACCAAATCTACCTACAACAGCCTCACACATATTCAAAAAACTTGTCCCCTGCATCCGATAATACCTCTAACGCACCCACCACTAAACTAATTCTCCCATTCCTCACTGAGAGTTTGCCGACTTTGGCTCGAATCGAGCAACCAGATCCACTTGTGTCCCCTGATTTTCGATTCGAAAAGCCACCTACCAAATTCTTCACTCAGAATGGTCCAAAGGATGAAGCACTTTGGGCTTCCCAGAACGTGTCCAACGGTTTCCTTCGGACGGCTACAGACCAGAGCAAGACCTCTGTACTCGCTCCTAACCCGACATTGCATGGGTTGAACAATTCGGACCCTGCCGCCTTGGTTATAGAACAAACCGTAAACGCAAACGCTGATGACAACAAAGGAAAACCTCCACCGTCTGTCGATGATTTGGTTCAGCCGGATGCTAAGTGAGAGCACAAGAAAATTGAGGCCCTCAGATTGTTTGAGGACCAGTATGATCGGATCTGCCATTTCATTAGTACCAAAGGTGCACGCCAGAGGTACTGTTCGTACTTTGATCTTAGACTCATTGAGCATGATTCGTGGTCGTTTTTCAATTAAACTTGAAAAGTCTGGTACTGATCAATTCTTGGTTGAACACGAGAGGCCGGGATACAAAAGCTTGTCCCTCTCAAGACAGAGCACACTCTGGCCCTTAGAAATACACTCTGTTCCTCCACTGCAAAACACCCTCGGTTGGTGGTGTATTTATGCTACCATCAGCTCCTCTTCATTAGAAGATCATAAGGGTTGCAAGGCTAGTCCCGAACCGAGGACGCGGGGTGGATGTGTCCGGAGGTATGGCACCGGGTACAAACTTAATAGAAGAGAACTCAATCCCTCCCTTTACGGGACAAAATTGAATTGGACATTTTTCTTAAACAGCTAATGCAAGAAGTGATGGATCCCATTAAATGTTTTAACCCAATCCGAGTCTTCATTACAATTGACTGGCGAGTTCCCATTGCTTCTTCATCACTGAAGGACCCACCTCGTTGCAAAATGCCCTATCTGGACGACAGAGAAAGTGTCCAGGCTGAATTGGCAAACGGTGTAGCTTCCCTCCAAACATCCTTCGTCGCCATGTGGCAGATAGCCTGGGCTGCTGGGCATTGTTTGCTGTATAGTTGGGCCTGCCAATGTGCTCCAGGTGTGGCTATAATTCCTGTTGTTAGGTGCTTCTGCATATATGGAGCCCTGTTGTTTTGGATTTCTGTGTTTTTGCTGGTCATATCAGCTCAAAATTGGTGGTGCTTACATGAGGAATATCTATTTTTGTATATCATGGTTTTAAGCCTAAAGACCAAGAGCAGAAGAGATTTTCCAAATTTGGGAGGCATTAGTTGTGAGCCTTGTGCGTATACCAAAACCAACCTCGAGAGAGGTCCGCTGAAATTAACCACTGCATATGGTTTTGGTGGGTCTTCCATGACTTCAATTGATAGAGTTGGTGGAGATGACCGCTTTAAAGTTTCCAGGCTGGAGGGCTTTGTTTCTAACAGGGAGCAGTCTTATGAAGATCCTATTGAGGAGTTACTCTATGCAGTTTTTGTGGTTGCAAGTGAGAATGCAACTGTTGCCAACTTGCTGCTACTTTACAGGCCGATCTCTCCCAATTGCAGGCAGCTGCATCATTTGCATGTCAACTGGGATGGGCTGTGAAATTGATTGATCCAGCCTCTGTTCTACAGGATGCAAATGTCCATGGATCTCTCAATATTAATCTGAGTGATGATGAAGATGGATCTCAAGCTAGTGTGAGCTCTGCAAACATGTCCACTGATGGAAACAGTGTTCAACAAGATTATTCAGGGATGGAAAACAACAAGCCAGCTTTCAACACTGCTCGTGTTGCATTTATAGTCGATGCTAACATAACTTCCTATCTCATGATGGGTTATGTTTCACCAGGCTTAAAATCCCATGCTGTAACTCTATACGAAGCTGGGAAGCTGGGTCATACCTGCATTGGTGATCTTTGCAAGGATCTGAGCACATTAGAGGGAGCTAAATTTGAAGGAGAACTGCAGGAATTTGCAAATCATGCATCTAGCCTCCGCTGTGTCCTGGAATGTCTTTTATCAGGAGGAGTTTCTGCTAGCGTCAGAGAAGTGGAAGGTTGTGATGGGATGGACTTGTCATCTGTACATAGTATAGTGACCAATTCCACATCTGTTGACACCACTTTGACTGATAAACCAGAATATGTGAGTAGCACCAGAAGTGATCTTACTGGTGATGAGTTACTCTCCACTACAAACAAATTTGGAGATGTGAACATAGATGGAAATGCATTGGAAAGTGACATTCCCTTTCATTCAAGACCCCTTAAAGACAGTTCTGTTGATGCTGAACCTGCTTCTGGAGATCGTGGCAGAAGGATAGCTTTCTCCATGTTGCCCATCGATGCCCATATTGAGGATGCAAAATCCTTGCCTGATGTACAGAATGAGGAAAAATTATTCAGTGATGCAGCGTTAGAAAATGAAAGTGGTGCCATAAGAAGAAAAAAGGAATTACTATGTGGGCCCCTCAGATATGAGGAAGTTGACCCCTTGCCTTCGATGTTCAAGCAAATTATTAAGAGAATGGTTCGGTGGCATATCCTGCCTCCTAGTTGTGTTCCAAACAGCTGCATTGTTAATATATATGATGAAGGTGACTGCATTCCTCCCACACTGACCACCATGACTTCCTTTCGGCCATTTTGCGCTGTCTCCTTTTGAGCAAGTGCAATATTCTATTTGGTTTGAATCTGAAGATCTCCGGTCCTGGAGAGTTCTCGGGTCCAGTCTCTATTCCTCTCCCAGTTGGGTCTGTGATGATTCTGAAGGGTAATGGAGCTGATATTGCTAAACATTGTGTTCCTGCTGTCCAGCCACTACTATGGGATTTAGTAGTGGTGGAGAGCCGGCAACGAGTGGTTGGAATACAACCAACGCATGAAGGCAAGGAAAATATTGTGTAAAAATATTTCACACAGACGAACCTTTCAATTTTTTATTTTATCTGCCTAACCTCGGCGACAACGTTTTTCGATGGATGAAAATGTTACGCCTGCACTCGTTTTTCCCGTTTCGTTCCGTTTCCCGTTTTCCTAATTTCCCGTTCCCATATATAATTGTGTCACTGTTATGACGAAAGGAAGGAAAAATCAATACTCTAATTTATGTCTCTCCCCTGCGTCTTCCTCCCCTCTGTCTTCTCTCTCCCGATTCCCTCTCCCTATTCCCTCTTTCCCTCCTTCCCCAGCACCAATCTCCCGTCTCCCTCCTCTGCAGATCTCCGCTCCCGCCGCGTTCTCCTCATCATCACCGGCGACGACATGGAGTTTGTATCAAGAGAGGTCCCGGAGCGGTGGCTCTGCCGTGAGGTAGAGAGAGAGAGCGGAGGAATCTGGAGAAGGACGGGGAGCGTGAGACTGTGTAGGTAAGAGGGAGGAAACAGAGATCTGGATTTGGGGGAGCGGAGAGTGAATCTGTCGAAAGGCAGAGGGAGAGGGAAGGAAGGAGAGAGAGAGAGAGAGAGAGGAAGGAAGAAGGGTCTGCCGAGAAGGAGAGTCAAGAGAGGAGAGAGAGAGAAACAGAGGGCTATACGCGAAGCAGAGGAGAAGAGGAAAAAACCAGAGAGCTGGGCGCGGCCAGACGGGGAAGGTGAGGGAAAAAAATAGAATGGAAAGGAGTTTGGTGAATGTTTAGAGGGTTAGTTTTTATTTCATAAATTTAATATTTTAGTGTAGTTGGTCCTATTCAGATTTATCCTTTTATATCTACAAATATCAGTTTAATATAAAATTTATTTTCAGATTAATTCAACTTTGTTAGTTTCGTATCATTAGTTTTTGATTTTTTCTATTTGGTTTAGTTTCGTATTGATATCAAAATTTTGTAATTTTACGTTGTGTTGTGTTGCGAAAATCAACACATGATGATTAATCGTCGCTAACATCTAACATCTAATAATTTTATATTTATATTATTTAATTTTCTACATTTTATTTTCTACATTTTTATTTTTTAAGTATTGAATGGTTAAACCATCGTCATTCTTATAATTTTATATTTTTCTTATTTAGTTCTTACACTTTGTTTACTATCTTTTTATTTTTTGATATTTGGATGGTTGAACCACCGTCGCTCTTTTAATTTTATATTTCTATACTTTAATTTTCTATATTTTAATTTCTGTCACTATTGAACGGCACATCTACTATAAGTATTTTAATTTCTAACAGTTTCTATTTTTATTGTTTGATATTTCGTATGGTTTAGTAAAATTATGGCCAAACCATAATTGATATAGTCATTCCGATTCTCACTAAATTAACATTTTAATTTTATATTAATATAAATAGTTACGGAATTAGTTTGCGTAGAAAATAAACTCCCCGTGGATACGATATCCAGTTATGAAAAATTACATTAAACCCTTATGGACTTGCGAGGTTAAAAAGAACTATACATATTGAGGTTTGGTCAATCATCACACACTACTGGAGCTCAATTTTCACGTCATCGACGTTACCAACGAATGTTAACAGGTGAGAAGATGTGTATGAGATGAAATAAAATGAGGTGAGAAAACTTATAGTGGAAGTACAATTGTTGATGCCAAATTTTTACAAATGGAACAAACAATGAGCACAAAAGAGAAGGTTGTTTTCGCTGAAACGACCATTCAAAAATCTCTCCAGAAGGTTAGGACAAAAAGAATAAGATGGGTATTTATAGAGAGGCTTAAAAATTAAATTAAAAAATTTGACTGTTTGAAACATGCACGCTGTGGCGCTCGAGTGCACGGCAAGCGCACTTAGAGTTGCAATGAAGATGCGCCCGAGAGTTCGAGCACAGCTCGGGTAAGCTCTAGCCGCTATGTTCACTGAAATCAGCACTTGAGCCCAAGTCGAGTGTGCCTTGAGCTCCAACTTATTTGGAATCAGTGCTTGAGTGCGGGTTGAGCATGCCTCAAGCTCTGACTTCTCTGAAATTGATGCTCGAGCACGGGTCAGGTGAAAGACGTGTGGATTTAGGAGATATATAATGATCTTCGAGTGATAATCTAATGTAGATATTCAAAACAGAGAAAAATATGCCAATGAACGATCAGATACGATCACAAAATATGTCAATAGACAGCACGCCTAATAGTATTTTATATAATAAAATAATAAAATATTCATATTTAAAAATTATATATATATAGCTCATAAGTACACCATAAATAAAATATCCACAATAATTATCATCTCATCAAAATACGAGTCTTCATAAATATTCATAACATTTTAACTCGGGGGAATACAATTTAGATAAAAATATCCACCAAAAATTAATACAATTATAGATGGGTCTCATAATTTCTTATTATTTATCTTCTAAACTCGTTAATAAATGTACACTTTTTTTTACCTTGTTATAAACCTCTTCTATTCTAATATATATATATATATATATATATATATATATAAGTGAGCCAAATATTTATCTAGTAAAAAATTTAATAATATCAAAAGATAATAAAATATCTCAAATAATAATATCAAATATATATAAACTTAATAATATATGATAAATTAACAACTATATAAAACTCAATATCATTATTTATCTTCTAAACTTTGGTAAATGTACGATTTCTCTAACTCGTTATAAACATTTTCTACTCTAAAACTAAAAAAAATACAATATTGAGCCAAATGTTCATCAAATAAATAAAATCAACAATATCAAAAGATAATAAAGTATTTCAGATAATAATATTAAATACATACAAAATTAATAATATGTGATAAATTAAGAATTATTTGAGACTCAATATCATGTCATAACCATGACTCAAAAGTCACAGAATACTTAAACATCCGAAATACAATTAGGATTTTATAGAATCTGAATATTAACAACGATATAAGTTTCATCGAATCTATTTTAATAAAGATCCAAATTATATAAGATTTCACAACAATCTTCTTAGATCTTATATGTTATTGTGAACTAATAATTACATGTTTGTCTTAACAATAGTTAGGTGAAATTGATGCGATACCAATATTTATAAGTTTGACAAATAACCAATTTTATTATCTTATGATATCTTACTACTTATAGTGTACAAATATTTAACTCAATTTTGAGATAAACCCAGAATATGCTACATCTTCCTATGGACATATTCTCGTGGTCCAATTAAAATCCATACCCAAATAGGATATTGAATACTTAATTTTAACTATATGCCAAATTCAACACCGCTTAGTACAATATTTGTCAATATCTCAATTTATATTATTCATAGGATTATAAGTATTTATTCAAATAATTTCAATTCTTTGGGATATAAAAATTAGTGTTCAAAAATTAAAGACTATATTATAATACTATAGGTTTTATATATCTTGATACCGTGATATTTTCATATAATGTTTTTTATACTAACAATTAATAGTCAAGAAAAATCATGCACACAAATTAAGATAACATGAAAAATAATTACCAAAAATATTAGGAGAAAACTAAGATGACACGAAAAAAAAAAAAAAAACCAAAAATATCATAAATAACTAATTATTTGACCAATTAGAATTTATTCTATCTTTACTAGTCTCACCATTATACTAATACTATTTTTAAGGCTATGATGCGTACCTGGATCCGACTTCGAACAGATTCGGATTCTTCTGGATGGTTTGAACCAGCCGTTTCACTCGAGCATTTAATCCGCGACACCACTAAAGCAAACGAGAGGTCAACATATCACGGATGTAATCCCACCGAAAACACTCCGACGCTCAAGTCAGTAAACAGCCTTCAATGGAAGGAACTGAAAGAGAATGAAATCAATGGCGAAAGGAATGGAGTGTCTTGTTCCAGATGTCAGAAAGGCACTGGTCCTTTCTCGTATCTGGATGGTGGGAAGGCAGAGAACGTGTGTAAGGACCCGTTCGTTGCCTTGGAATTGGATTGTGTTTGAGAGTTTGGCCGCTGGGAACCAGAGCTTGTTTCTCAGAACACTTAGGGTTTTCTGTCTCAGTCTCAGCTTGAAAAAAGAGAGAGGGTTTGTTCGTCTGCAAGCGTTCCAGAAAGCGTGTATGAAAGTATCTCAGAAAGCGTGTATGAAAGTATCTCAGAAAGCGTGCCCTGGATGCTGGATCCAGGGCCTCTTTTATGGCAAAGATGGTGATCTTCCTCTTTTGGAAGGAATTATAAATTATCGTGATCCGCGCCTCTTCCTTCTCCGAGGTCGATGCTTGCGCCTAATCCACCGATGAGGATTGTTTCTTCGCTGGGCCAACCACTTTCCAAGTTAGCCTCCTTCCTTACCGCTGAGGTTCCTTGGGTCGGCAAGGAGTTGGAAGGATTTGGCGCATTTCTTATTCAAGGGCGCTGATCTTGGTCGATATTCCCTTTGGGATCGGGAATATCTCAAAGATCGCGTTGGCCTATGGCGATCGATAGGCCTAAACGGTCGCCCGCTTTGCTAGAAGGCTTTTTGGGGCCCATATGTAAAGCGCTGGACGGCCAATGCCTGGCCGACTGCGTGTGTGTTGGGGCCGCCCTTATGAAAGGCGCCCGTCGCCGCCTCCATTTGGGCCATGAGCCCGAGTGAGTCGTGCCCATTACTGTAGAAGGGCCTTGCTTGGGCCTGGGTATGAGGGAGGAGCATGGGGCCAACATCCGAGTTGACTGGTCGGCTTGTCGCCGCCGCCGAAGAGAACCAAGGAGAGCGACGGCCGCCAACCGATGGGTCAGGTCGAATGAACAGTGCTCATCACCGTTATAGAGCTCAAAGGCCAACAAACCGTCAACGTCGGGTGACCGCTTTGCGAGCAAATTAACCTTAGTCCTTTAAGTTCCGGGCCCATCTTCTTGCAGGGTCGTTAAACGCTGATCGCTTGTTGACCTTTCCTCGGCACCCGTTATTGGTGTACCCATCACTAGCCCCTACGCTTTGGTGGTCGATTTCGCCACCAAGATATTTCATGATGGATGTTTTTCCTTGCTTTGAGAATCCCGTGGAAACTATAAAGCGTGAAGGAAGGCTTGACCAAATCGTTGGACGTTTGGCCAATTCGAGTACTGAAAGGCTGGCCGGCCCCGTCAATTCCGAGTTCCACTTGTTGACCGCCCCGATCAATTTTGAGTTTCGCAATTGTCGACCGCCTCGCCATTCTGGGAATGATTCTCGCCTTTGGCTTTGGCGGCGAGGCGTAAAGTGACACGTGTCCTCCTTTGGTTGGAAGGAGATCAAGCCATAATACGCCAGAGATCGATCCTTTGGCCGGGTCAGTGGAGTGGTGACACGCGCGGTACCCGACGGTGCCATTAATGAGGGGTTTCGTGCGGGAGTCCCGTCGCTTACCGGGTCGAATGAGGAGGTGACGCGGGCAATTTTGATGGCGTCCTTTGCAAGCTTGGTGCTTAAGTTTTCCTTCCGTTTTTTTGAAATCGGTTACGTCTCCTTCGTCTTCCTCATTTCCATTTCTCAGACAACCCTTTGAAAACACCCTAAAATTCTTTCCGATTATGGCTTCCGTAGCTGATTTCTCCTCTGATTTGAGGGAGAATGATATTAAGGCCTTGTGCGTGGAATTCAACATCCCGAAAGAGATGGTTCGGAGGGTTCCGGGGCGTGGACGAGAGCCTCTTACCCACCGGAAGGCTATTTCACCATTTACGAGGCTCACTTGAGGAGCGGCCTCGTCTGCCGATGCGAGGAGGAGCTTGAGTCAATCATAGCGGCCCTCCAAGTTCCTATTCAAGCCTTCACGCCAACGCGATGAGGTATATTTGTACTCATGTATTTTTTTGAAAAATTGGCCATAGGTCAGAATGTCCTACTTTAAAGTCGTTTTTAAGATAACCCGGGGTTGGAGTGGATCTCACTCGCCCCGTGACGAGATGAAAATAAACAAGGCCATCCACGACTCCTCAAGAACTCGGAAGAACCTAGGTTCTTCTTTGTAAAGGTGGGAGACAAGTGGCCCCTGTCGCGCGGATCGAGGTAAGGTCCCTAGAGTACATTTGGGTACGCCGTCTGCGGGCGGAGAACGCCGCTACGCTGGGCCGACCAAGGCAATACTGCAAGAAACCCCGATGCGTTGGAGAGGATTTTTGGTTTCCGCTAAGGAAACCGGAAATGTTGAATGGGTTCGCCCCTCGGTCCAAGCCGCACCTCCAATTAAAATGTCAAGCCCGATGATTCAAGAAGTTGCTCATCCGCCCAAAGTGTCTTGGGAGGAGGGCCGAGAGGGCGATGGCTACGCCTCATCTTCCTCCTCACGAGATTGACCTTGTGGGTCCGGGATTTGCGGTGGTCCCGCAGAGCACTTCCGAGTGGAGAGGTCCATTGAGGGGGCCTCGCGGATGCCGGAGGAGTCATTCTCGCGCGCAGCCTCGCGCGAAGCCGACCTGTGCACTCGGCCCTGGATGGGATCCGCAGAGGAGCGGGGCCACGACGCGCCGGTGGTTCTCGCGTTTATATTATAGAGCCGCTGCCGCGAAGTTGCCACCTGGGCCGCCGCCCCAAAGGCAGCCAGAGGAGGGAGACCCGCCGCACTCGCCTGCAGGCCGCAAGAGTGGAGCCTGCCGCAGCGCTCTCCCGAGGCCGTAAGAGAGAGAGCCGCAGCCTGCCCAGAGGCCGCTAGGGGAGGAGCTCGCCGCCGCCGCTGAGGGATGACGAGCTCTTGGAGAGAATTCTAGAGGAGGCGGCGGCGTGGATTCGGCGCAAGAGGGCGCTCCTAGCTCAAGACCTCCCGGTTCCACCTCCTACCGGGCTGTGTCCGAGTCTAGGCACGGGAGGCCTCACAGAAGACTTATGAGGTACGACTGGAACGGTTTCTTGCAATTCTTTTCTTCCTTATGTTTGCGGACTCACGTCTTGTTTTGGTCCGTGTGCCCAAGAAGATCGGCCGCACTGCCTCCCGGAAATGGAGCAACGTGAACGTATCATTGCGGACCTGGGAGGCCGAGATAGCTCGGCTAGACGCTAAGCCGGCCGCCTCGGGAGGAGAGCTCCGTGAGCGCGGGCCGCTCGAAACTATTATGGCCGAGTGGAGACCGAGAACGCCGAGTTCAAGGCGGAGGTTCTTTGGAAAGCGGAGGTTGCTCGTTTAAAGGAGGAGGACGATCAAAATAAAACGAATATCAAACGCCTCGCAGATCGAGCCGCCGCAGTAAAGTGAGTGGGCACTCGGATGACCCTCCATGAGGTTAGCGGTGCACCGCACGCCCGGTCGTTAGACCGCTCAACATTGACGCCACGTCGCGCGCGGTTGGTCGTTCCGACTTCCAGTGGAGTTTATTAATCAAAGGAACCGCGCGGTCTTTGCGTAAGGAAGACCTGCAGAGAGAGCCCCATGACAGCTAGGGTGGTCCGCTAGCCTTGTAGTATTTTGTACCTCTTTTTTTTTTTGACAGTATGTAAATTGTAACATACTTAATAAAAATTCTTTTTCAGCCCAGTGTCCCTCGCCTTTTACTGCTTTTGTGCTTGTTGTTTGCATGAGTCTGTGCATGGGGCGGCCAACTTAGTTGGCCGGCGACCGTTATTTGATTGCCTAAGGAGCTGAGCCCCCAGGCTTAGCAGGTGGTTGAATTAACCAACCTTCATGTGCTGTCCAAGCGAGAATTTGGGCGCTTAGTGTTAGAGAAGGAGCGCTTCGTTATTGTTTAACCACGCCCTTTCATGGAGAAGGTCGCGCGTGGGGTTGCTAACTTGGTTGGCCGGGCCGCCTAAGGAGTGAGGTCCTTAGGTCGCGACGGTTGTAAGAACCAGCCTAGTGGCGCCGTTCAAGTGAAGACTGGGCCGCCAATGTTGGAGAAGAAAAGCTTCTCCTCCGACCGGCCGCTGATCGACGCTCTTGCTCCCGAAAGGAGGTCGTCGGTGTGCCATTCTTGCCCCCTAAGGTTTTTAGACCGCTATGGGCCACTGGATGACCAAGGTTTAGTACGACCGCTATGGGCCGCTCGGATGATCGAGGTTTCGCACCGCCATGGGCCACTGATGACCGAGGTTTCACCGCTTTCACGGGCCACTGAATGACCAAGGTTTAAGACCGCTCATGGGTCACCTCGGATGACCAGTTTTCAGACCGCTCATGGCCACCTAGATGACTAGGGTTTAAGACCGCATGGCCACCCTGGATGACTGTGGTTTGAGACCACTTTTTGGGCTACCTAGATGACTAGGGTTTAACGAGAGGGTGAAGACCCTCCCGACTTAGGGGCGATCTCAGGTCGGGTGGATACCGCAAGGCAAACGCAGATTCATAGGTCCTAGGATTCTATATGCTAAGTAAACTCCCATTTTTTCAAAGTGAAAACAAGCACACGAATGAATGCACGGGATCGAGTAAGTGCGCACAGGTTCCCTATTGGAAGTAGCGGTGTGGGGTTCGTTCCATGTTCGTGGGACCGGCTTCCGTCCCTGGTTTCGAGCTTGTACGCTCCGTTACGCAGACGAGGCGGAAGTAGGAAAGGTCCCTCCCGGTTGGGAGAGAGCTTGTTTTGTGGCCGCTGGTCAGGCCTCACCTCAGCCACGAGGACTAAGTCCCCAACGTCGAATTCTGGGCTTTTACCTTTTTATTGTAGTATCGGGCAACTCGGTGTTGGTATCTTTCTCGTATTCAGCGGCGTCGCAGCTTCCTCTAGCAAGTCTAAATGCTCCCGATTTTTCGGGAGTTGGTCTCAGGGGTCAAAGGACTCCACCTCCCGAGACTTGGGAGCCCGATTTCAACCAGATATCGCTTGGCCCCCGTAACATAGGGTCAAGGGCGTCTCAAGCGTTGGTTCCTTGAGTCAGTTTACGATAAGACTAGAGAGACGGATGGGAGCTCGTCGCCCCGGAGCCCCAGCGTCCTCCAACTTAGTCTTTAACCCGTGGAGGTAGCGTACGGTTCGTGACCTCCACTGTCCGTGCCCGGGGTATGCTACCGAAATGTGGACCAAGCTGATTCAAGGTCTGCAATACTTGGTGAAGCATTTCCGAAAATTTGGTCCGTTATCGGTCACCACGACCTGGGACGCTAAATGCATGACAATGCTCGCGAAGGAACTCTAGAGCATTGTGTTCTCGGATGATCTTCTGTGGGGCGACCTCGACCCGATTAGTGAAGTAGTTGATGCACTTCATATGATGAATTTCCTTTCTCAGTAGCAATGGGAAATGGGCTGAGAATGTCAAGCCCCATTGCGCGAAGGGCCAAGGACTGAAGGGACTTTAAGTCGGGCCGGACGGCTGGTGATGGAGGTTCATGAAGCTGGTAGCTCGCATTTCTTAACAAATTCTAGCGCATCCTTTTTCATTTGAGGGCCGTAGTAGTAGCCGCATGATTTTGAAGGCTAGGTTCTTCCCGCCTCACATGTGATCCATGAGATCCCGAGGTGAACTTCGCCCAGCCACAGAAGTGTGCCTCCTCGGGAGATAGGCGACGAGAGATACGGAGTTAGTATCCGCGGTGATATAGCCATTCGTCAACTACAGTGTACCAACCAAGGTATCTTTTGACTGCTTGGCCTTTTCATGTCCTCCGGAGGTGATCAGTCGGCAGTACCTAAGGTAAGAGTCATCCGGTTTCGTCTCGAAAATGCATGGCCTCCTGTTTTTCTATGCTATGAGCGTTCAAGACCTCCATGTCTCTCGAATGCATTTGGGTTTCGGCGGTTCTTCTGCAAGCCCGTGGCCAGTCACGCCTTCGATTTTGCTCGAGGAATGTAGACCTGGGGTGACGCCTTGTGAGCCACTGGATGATCTCCTTTGCCTTTGCAGTGTACTGGCAAGGAAGGGTTGTTAAGTCAAGCCCCGTTGACTTGGTTGACGACACCCGGAGTCGCCGTAGATCGCCGACCTCTTGGCAGAGCACTCCTTTACCCGATTGCAAGCCGCCCGGAGGGGAGCCGTACTCGGCGACGTTGATATCATTTTGGAAATCAAGTTTTGGTGGAATACTTGATCTCAAATCCGTCGGTCGTTAAGATCACCCGCTTTGCGACAGCCACCGTCGTGGATGATCCATCCACGTGGAGTGCCCATTCCTGGGGGCCTCACCGGTGTTCTTCGTTCTCGTGGACCGGTTCCTCTTGAATGGGTGTTGTGGTCTCAACGATGAAGTCGGCGAGCCTCGCGCTTTATGGCGTGTCCAGGGGCCTGAACTCAATGTCGAACTCACCCAACTCTATGGCCCACTTTACCAAGCGCCCCGAAACGTCGGGCTTTTGGAGTATGCCTTTCAGTGGCTGGTCCGTAAGGACCACTACGCGATGCGCCTGAAAGTATGGCCTTAATTTTCGCGCTACAAAGATAAGTACAAGGTGCCATTTTTTTAGCGGGTAGGGTAGTAAGCGCTTCTAGGGTCAATGTCTTGCTTACATAATAGACCGGCCGGATGTCGGATTCTCGGGCGCACAAGGACGGAGGCGAGGATGCCTCCGATCATCGCAAGTAAAAGGTAACAGCTCCTCTCCGTCTTTGGGTGATGCTAACAACGGTGGTCGACGAGATCGCTTGACTCATTGAAGGTGATGCAGGCAACACCGATCCACTGAAACCGTTAGACTTTGTCCTCTTAAGGCTTTGAAGAAGAGCCGGTACTTGTCTCCGGACTTCGCATGAAGCGAGACAGAAAGCGACCCGGCCGCCCGATCACCAATCGCTGGACATCTTTACGCTTCCTGGGAGCCGTATCGGCCGTGGCCTTAATCTTTCTCAGGTTTGCCTCGATCCCTCATTTGAGAGACGATGAAACCCAAGAACTTCCCCGAGGCTACCCAAGACACACTCGGGTGGATTTAATTTCATTTGGTGCTAGCGGAGCACCCCAAATGACTCTTCCAGTCATGTATATGGTCGCCCGTGACTCGCTCTTCGAGAGCATGTCGCCAGCGTAGACCTACATGTTGCGACGATTTGCTTTTGAACATTCAGATTTCACTAGTCGCCGGTAGGTGGCTCCAGCGTTCTTTAACCCAAGGGCATGACCCTATAGCAATAGGTGCCTGGGTCCGTCATGAACGAGGTATGCTCATCGCCTTCAGACTCATTCGATCTGGTTATAGCCCGAGTAAAGCGTCCATAAAGCTTAGCCTTTCGTGCCCCTCTACCGTGGAGTCAACCAATAGTCAATCGCAAAGGAAAAGTTGTCCTTTGGGAGACCTTGTGTGTCGGTAAAATCGACGATATTCGCCATTTCCGTTGCTCTTCTTTACGACGACGCGTTTGAGAGTCAATCCAGGACATTGGACTTTCCTAATGAAGCTCTGCGTCCAGCAGCTTCTTTACCTCCTCTCGGATGGCGATTAGTTTTTTCGACGGAGTGGTTCCTCCGTTTTCATCTGGCAACCGGCCATGAAGTGCGGATCAAGGCCCAACTTGTGGACCATCACCTCGCCCGAGATCCGGGCATGTCCGGAGTCCAGCAAAAAGGTCTGCGTTTCTTAGAAACGTGATCAATTTCATCGCGCAACGGCCGGTGAGTGAGCCGCCAATCTGGACACTTATCCCGTTCCCCGGTCCAACGGGACGGATCCGTGGCTTCACCGTGCCGCGCTTTGCCGCAAGGTGGTCTCGTCTCGGTGATCGAGTTCTCCCACCGGGCTAGTTCCCGCCACTAGGGTGATGGGGGCCATGTAACAGTCCGCCCGGTGACCGATCTCCCAAAAAACTTCTCCAACGCCTCAGTAGGCGTTAGGAATTTTATTTTTAGATGTGGAATTGACGTGATCGCCCGAACGCGGGTAGGCATGGCCTCGCCTAGTATCGCGTTGTACACAGAGGCGGTGTCAACCACTAGAAAGGTTAGCATATGACTTGTTGTTTTTGGGTAGGTGCCTGTGGTGACTTCCAGTTGGATTGTCCATTGAACGGGCACCGATTCGTTGTCAAGGCCGTATAAAGGTCGTTCGGCCAGGTTTAGTTGGTTCTTTTTAGGCCTAATCTAAAGAACGCGTCCAAATAAAGCAAGTCCTTCGAGCTCTGATTATCAATAAAGACTCGCTTGTTGGTAGTCGAAGTACCATCTCAAACGAGTGCGAAAATTCTGAGGGGGTCGGCATGGGGGAGATTACATGGTTCGAGTCACAATCACTAAAGCTAATGATGTTGTCTACTATGCGGCGCTTCTTCCTCCCGGCCTCTTTGCCCTTCTTGTCTTGGGCTCGGGCAGGTCTGGCCGGGTGATCATGTTGACTACTCCCGCCGTAATCCGGTTCCGGGAGGTGTCTCCTCTCCCCCCTCTTCATCGGCCTACTCGGATTCTCGTCAGGTCCCTTGACGAACCGAGTGAGATGTCCCCTGCGAATCGGATCTTCTATTTTCCTCTCAAAGTGTCTTGCGCCTTGGTTAAGTGGCCGTGAGAGCCAGTGAAAGTCACAAGTCTTAGTTGATTTTGATCCTTTTCGATGTTTTTTGGCCACTTGAAACTTTTTCCCCACGGATGCATCGGGACATTGGAGCGCGTGTCCGTCAAGGGTGTGAACGTGGTGGGCCCGTGAGTCTGCGTTACGAGGAGGCCTGGGATCGTATTTCTGGCGGGGATGTTCTCCGCCAAACAAACTTCTCTTTCCTTCTCCGAGTGAATCGCCGAGGCCGATCCGCCTGGTCTGGACGCTTTGCCTCGTTGGCCTCTTTGCGGCGTAAGCCTGGTAATGAATTAGCCTCGCGGAATGTGCGGGGATTCTTGTGGGCCAAATGCTTAAAGAAATCTCCATAAGTTAGTCTTTGAGATGAAGTCGCCTGACTTCATCTTCTCGATGTCCCAGGAATCCTTCCGGCCTCGGCCACGGCGTCAGAAACGCCGTGGGTTCTCTCCGGTTGCCGCTTTATGTGGGAGAGGTGCCACGGGCATTTCTTCTCCCGTCAGCTCGATGCATCTTGAGCGGGAAGAGGTCCGTGAGTTCACGGAAGCTGATGAGCGAGAAGGGGAGATGGTGAAACCAGTTTCGGCGTCTCCTTTCGGCGTAAGTGGAAGTGCGGACATCGCGGAGTCTTCTAGCCCTTGTAGACTTAGATGGGTGCGGAAGTGATCCAAGTGGTCAACCGGATCACCCCCCATCGTATAAGTCAACGGACGGTATCTTGAACTTGGCCGGTAGTGGACGGTTCAGATTTCGGGAAAGGAGACTGTGTCAAGTCGATGGCGCGCTCGTCATTCCGGAACACGTGGTTCGATTTGGTCCACTCGTGGATGCAGCGCGCGAGTGGCGTTCTTCGATCTCTCGAGTCGAGGAAATTCCTCAACTTCGTCTTATTTCCAGTGGGCTCGGCGGCCCCGCCGCTGCTCCTCCTGGACTCTGGCGATCTGAAACTCGTTCCTGGCTTTGTAAGGCGGTCTTCCACTTTGAGAGTATCGAGGATTTCTCCGTCCGGGGCTCTTTGTCGGGGAAGTACTCCCGGAGGCGTTCCATTGGCCCATTGCGGCCGGGGAATGCGGGAGGATCTTTGGAGCGATTGTTTCCCGAGTTTTCGGGGCTTCCGTCGGCTTCTTCTTCCTCTGGCCACCCTTCTTGGTAAGAGCGGAATAACGTCAGTGGAGCCACTTGTTATTCTTGTTCTTCTCTTTCGCAGCGGTTGAAGCCGATCGGTGTTGCATCCGCTCCACTTTGGTTGTTGAAGGTAGGCGGTGGCCTCGCTGTGGCCGTTGACCGGGACATCACAGCGATGGCCCTTGGTCGGGTTGCATTATGTCTAGCGGGGTCGCTTCTTTGTACTCTCGTGTTCACCATTGTAGAGACGGAAGGTGGCGAGAGAGAGTTTGTGCAGATTCTTTGTGGTAGGCTTTTCGTAAGCGCTTCCCATGAGGCGGCGCTAATGATGCATACCGATCCGACGAGCAGTCGGATTCTTCCGGATGGTTTGAACCGGCTCCGTTCGAAAGTCACGAATCTGCACACCACTAAAGCAAACGAGAGGTCGGCGTTAACGGCGAGATGTAATCCCACCGAAAATGTTTCCGACGCTTTCAGTCGATGAATGACCTTGATGGAAGGAATCAAAGAGAATGAAATCAATGGCGAAAAGGAATGGAGTGTCTTGTTCAGGATGTCAGAAAGGCGCTGGTCCTTTTTCGTATCTGGATGGTGGGAAAGCAGAGAACGTGTGTAAGGACCCGTCCGTTGCCTTGGAATTGGATTGTGTTTGAGAGTTTGGCCGCTGGGAACCAGAGCTTATTTCTCAGAACACTTAGGGTTTTCTGTCTCAGTCTCAGCTTGAAGAAAGAGAGAGGGTTTGTTCGTCTGCAAGCGTTCTAGAAAGCGTGTATGAAAGTATCTCAGAAAGCGTGCCCTGGATGCTGGATTCAGGGCCTCTTTTATGGCAAAGATGGTGATCTTCCTCTTTTGGAAGGAATCATCGTTCTCGTGATCTGGTGGCCTTATACGGAGGTGATGCTTGTTGCCCGATTGTGGAGGATTGTTTAAGCCTGTATGTCAACCACTTTCCAAGTTAGCCTCCTTCCTTACCGTTGAGGTTCCTTGGCTGGCAAGGAGTTGGAAGGATTTGGCGCCTTCCTTATTTGAAAGGTGCCAATCTTGCTGATATTTCCTTTGGGATCGGGGAATATCCTTGAAAGATCGTGGTTGGCCTTGTTATCGATGGGCCTAAACGGGTCGAGGCCTGGATTCTTGCTAGAAGGCTTTTTGGGGCCCAATGTGCAAAGCGCGGGCCAGTCGATGCCACCCAGGTTGACCGTCTGCGTGTGTGTTGGCCGCCACTTATGAAAGGCGTCCGTCGGGGCCTCCATTTGGGCCATGGGCCACGAGTGAGCCGGGCCCATTACTGTAGAAGGGCCTTCTTGGGGCCTGTGCATGGAGAGCGACGGCCAACGTCCGAGTTGGACTCGGCTTGTTGGCCGCCTTCGTGGAGAACGGAGGAGGCGGCGGGCGGCCAATCGATGGGTATGGGCCCGAATGGAACAGCCCATCACTGTTGTAGAACCTCTAAAGGCCCAACAAATTGGTGCCAACGTTGGCCGTTTGTGAAACAAATTAGCCGCGCAGACGGCCAACGCCAACCCGTCGCCTTAGTCCTTTAAGTTCCGCCCATCTTCTTGCTGGTCGTTAAACGCTGACGGTATTGAGACCTGTTGGCTTTCAAAGTTTCATTATTATTAGTGTCGCTATAAAAAATATATTATTTATCACCATCAAACAAAACTCATGAATTTCATAATTTTATTCGAATAATCCAACTAATTCAAATTGGTCCAACCAAAATAATAAAGTATCCCAAATAATAATAATAATAATAATAAGATCATATTATAACCCAATTATGTCCACATTCAACTATGAAAATCCCATCACATATATAACTGGCCCAAGCCCCCACAGAACCACCATAATCTTAAATATTATTGAGGTGGTTTTTACCGTATTTGTATTTCGGTAATATAATATCAAAGTGCGCATGACAAATGGTAATATCAGCAAAACTATGATTACGAATAAATTTATTTATTACGAAACATCCGAGCATAACTTGTGGGATGGCCTACAAATCTAACAAATGAGGGGACGATAAGGAAGAGGAAGAGAATCAGGGAAGGGGCACAGTGGCAGGGGATGAATGTGTTTTGGGCACATTAATTTTAGTTATTAAATATTAAACAAACCAATATAATTAATTTTCATAATATTAATTATACTCATATAAATATTTGAACATATATTATTTTCACTTTAGCCTACTTCAAATTAAACAGAGTCAGAGCCTTGTACATACAGGGCCTAGGCATCAAAAGCCTCGGATAATACTTCATTATATTCAAAATAAAGCTTACAAATTATTGAGATGAGTCGCTCCCAAGTCAGGCACATAGTCACTTGACAAGTGTGTAGGCTCCAGCAATGGATTGACCGAAGCTAGGCACTTGACATATGCGTGATCAAAGCTCGAGCAGGCAATCGTTAAAATTGTCCACGTGCAACAAGCGTGTGATTTATGCTTGATCGAGAAATCGGGTTTCTATACAAATTGAGCATTGTTTGTTGTTTTACACGATTTTCATCAGTTTTACTCCTACATTTTTTATGGTAAACAAGAAAGGGAGAAGGAGAAGGAATGAGGAAAGGGGAGTTGGTGTTCGCAGACACGGATGATGCTTTTGCTATGATTTTTTCCATTTTCTAGTGTGTTATACTGCATCATGTACAAAAACACTTATTCCAATTTAAATTTCTAATTTTCAATTTCTTTTGGTATTATCATCCAATTTTCACTTATTTAATACTACGTAAACCTTTTTTTCTTTTTTTGATACCATCATCATTTTAGATAGTTGCTTATTCATATTTGAGAACTAAATAAATTCTGTATAATATAACAAAGTCATGTTTTAAATACAAAATTATCGTAATTTTCCACTAATTTGAAGAGATTTTCTACACAGAGTTGTTTATAATTGTTCATTTATTGTGATTTGCTGTGTCGTATTTGTGATTGTATGACTAACCACCTTGGAGATTCAAACAAGGTTCGAGGTGCTTTGCTCCCAACAAGTAAAGCTCAAACTCAGGGCAAACTTTAACGCATTTTGTTTCTTGGAATGGCAGTGAGTTCAGACAAGAATTCTGACTGAGATACTTATAGTTAGTCCTATATTATTATTTATGAAACAACTTAATAATTTAGCAATCAATATCATTGTTTCTATCTAATGAATTTGTACACAACTCAATACAATTTGATATACTTTAAACTACTTGCATTGAAGAGCACTGACCTTTTGGGGGGAAGAAGCAGACATTACATCTCAGAATACAACCGAACTAAGCGCAAGCAATCAAATGGTGTAGTGAGCCGCCATTCTCGTTGTTTTTTGCTCATGGGTCTGCCTTTCCCTGCTTTCTCTCTATTAACCCTAACATCAGCTAAACACCAAGTGCAACAATTTCTCTCCAAATCAAAGGAAATAACCTGGAAAATTCCATCATTTTCACAGGTCAAACCACCCGTTGCCGCCTCTGCCTCGCTGACATACTTCACATGCATCGGCCTATCTTTGAACCGGTCGAGATCCCGGGAATTTGAACCACCCGTTCAACACCGGGAGAAGACACCTGCTAAGTCTCACAAAAATTCAGATCATTATCCTTAATGAAGAACTCGGGATAATAGAGCCAGAGAGCACTACTCATGATCTAGTCTATTTGGACGAATTAGATCAACAAATGTAAGCACCCAAAAATTTCTGTTGTTGCCCATTAATGATGTACTTAATACATATTCTACCACCAATATAAGTAAGAATTAACAGAAGAAATTGCGGTAAATAACACTTGGATAACTGAACAGAAGGATCATAGACCGGTTAAGGCGTCCTGATATAGGCAGTGGTGTAACCATTAGCTAGCTTTTAAGAATGTTTTTAGTTAGTCATGAGGCAAGTACATGGACATGGAGCAAGACACAGCCACAAGATCATTTGTATAACCATGTCCACACTGCACGGTATGCTTCTCTCAAGGTCATTATTTAATATTGACACCGTTTGAGTAGGCCAAGATGGTATCTGAGTAGTTTCTACAGATGCAAATCTTGTCCATTTAAATCCTCATACAAGGCCAATTGTCAATATGCGTCAGAATTCCCACAAAAGATCATGCTTCTTCAGTGTGGCTCAGTGCACAATTAGGGAGGCCTATATGGAAAAGCTGATACATTCAGTAAAGTGATTCAAGGGTAGTTGGATAATGCTTAGTACAATAACATGCAGGTCACTCCAAAAAATCAATTATCGCTGACAGAGCTAACTTCGTTTTTTTGATTGGTTATAGAGCAAGCTTATTTACTGACACAGACCGATATTGTCATTAATTTTTGATGTAAGATCCAAAGCTTTAGCATGACCAAATAAAGAATATGTCGCTCTTCACCTTTCTAGTTCATGCAAGGGTGAGGGCAGTTGGAGCATATAATTGGCACAAAGATAAATCCAGTACCTCTAAAGATATATTTTCAGGTATAGATTTCGCTAGCTCAGCTTCGTCCAACCTCTCTCGGTAGGCAGATGAAAAAGATTCAATGTCACTCATACTAGGAGAACCAGAACTGCAAAATATCAGTAATGAAAGCTTAGAACCATCACCAATTTGAGATTGACAAAATTCCAACACCAGTTCAGACACAGGAAAATGACCAGAAGAAAGACAAAGAAAGAGCACAACAACTCAAAGATACACATGAAATTGTCACCGCTGTTCCTTTGTCTAGGTTCTCTGATGACCATCTTGAAAATACAGGATCTGGCCATCTAAATAATTTCCAAGTGCAGTTTCCAATTCCAATAGCAGATACATTTTTTCAGCCGTATAAAACCTTAGATGAGTAGGACTGGTAGTTACATGAAGAAAGGCTAAAGTTAAATGGCAGAGGGAAACACACAACATAACTCTTGAGAAAAACAGGGAATGTGAAGTGGCAAATCTTCAAAATATATATCACACATGGCTGAATGCACTCACTAAAAAACTCAATTGCGTGAGCCTGTGAGGGAGTGATTGTATTTTGTGAAACAAGACATGCGATCTCGTAAAAATACATCCCAAATATCTCCAGAATTAATTTCATCTGCAGATGTTTTTACATTTAAAAAGGTTGCTGTAATATGCATCCCTCTACTAGTCCACCACTGCTTGGAAAAGAAAGGACAAAATTCAAAGATGCTCACTCAAGAGCAGTCTCCTTATATCAAATCAATTAAAAACTAAGAAATAATGGCACTCTCTGCAGACCAAAGTGTTAGTGTACGACACATAACAGATATTAACACTCTGTCAACACGCTCTGACACGCGTCAATTTATTTTTTTAAATTTTTGAAAGTTGCAAAAAGCTCCAACATATTGGAACTCATTTTGGACACATTTGGAAAACATTTGGACACATCTTGGACACGTTTAGGGCACATCTTTGCTCGAAATTCTTGTTATATTTTATATTTTTAGGCAATTATAAAGTACAAAGTGATAAAATTATAATGCGGATATTGATTGACATAAAAAATTTGCTATATTATGTTTTGTTTTAGTTTATTAAATTATATCATTATTATTATTCTACTATAATAGTTTATTGAAAATATTATAGTATAACTCATTTATATTAATTCAATTAAATTTTTTTCATGAATTTTTTTCTAGGAAAAGAAATAAGAAATATACATATTTATTAGTAATTCATTATAAAAAAATATTATTTATCAATTAGAAAGGTAATAAATTATGATTTTTGTTAACGTATTTCCAACGTGTCGTGTCCTTTCATTTCTAGAAAAATATCATGTCGGTGTCATGTCTGTGTTGGTGTCGTGTCCATGTTTGTACTTTATAGATTAAAAATGGTAAGAAAATACATAAAATAATAATGGAATATTCAATAGATCATCTAGATGCCTGATAAGTCTACAATAAATCTATGAGACCAGTTAATATCTAGATACAATGCCATCTCGTGATAACCTTTTTCAGCTAAATGGTTTCACATTTTACTGCTGTTACCATTGGTCTGTTAGGGAAAAATACACAAAGAAAAGCTTAGGACACTTCACTCACTGATGTGTTACGAGTTATCTCAAAAGGACAACTATAACATTATTAGCTAGCCTAGATCAGTTATAGCTCAAACTACACACATTAATCTAAATTTCATGGAACTGCTTAGTCATTGATAGCCTGATGCCCACAATCATCATATTGCTCTTCATCGTCAACTAACCTAAAACCATCAGCCCAGTGACCACCACACTAAGCTGTTGACATTCTCTATAGGTCTCTAAAACTCAGGACAACATGAACGTAGTCTCCAGATATCTATACTAAGGATAACATTTCTCAAATATAAAAAAAAAAAAAAAAAAAAATCTCAAACAGGTTTCTCACAGCTAAATTTGCATGTAGAATCATAATTCACGGCAGATTTCAATGACATATGGCCTACACTCCTTGAGGACACTAAGTTTCAGGTGACGATAATCCTTCAATATGTTTTCTTTCAAAAAAAAAAATTACAGTAATGCGTACTTTGTAGACAGCTTCTCAATGCGTACTTGAATGGTTGCATTTGCTAATGTTCTAAAGGCATAAATTTTCAAGTCACTGTCAAAGGATTGAGAAACTTCTTCGGCTATCGCTAATGCTTCCTTATCCCACCATGTCCCAGCAAGTGAAATTCCACCACCCGCAGCTCCATCGCCAACCTTGGAAAACCAAAGGAAGAACCACATAACGCAACTCTAAAGCTTCAAAATTTATCCAAACATTTATACAAACAGCACTCACCCAAACTTCATCATTTTCAGTAGCAAACTCATCCTCAAAATCATCCTCACCGTCCAATAATTCGCCTGCAAGATGAAGAACAAGCGAACCCCATATTAGCACTGGTTTTGCCCATTCCAAAACCATAGGATTTGAACAATAGAAAACTGTTATTCACATATGAAATAGTCGGGCAACAGTCTGATTAACAATGTCCCCGCTTGTTAGCATGATTTCAGTTCAGCATCATGATTTTGCACTTTGATGCTCTAATCCATCACTTGGGCATCAACATTACACAATTGTATTTCTAGGACTTTCAGGAATACTAGACCAAATTTTGGTTCTTTAATTGGAATGTACCTACATCTCCCTCCCCCAAATGGGAAAAATATAAACCCTTATATGACATGTTTCTCGGATTCTGGCTCATCATCAGGCAAGTCTTATCAACTCGGGCACAAAAATCTATATCTCATAAATAGACAACTCTAACAATGACACAAAAGACAAATGAAAAACCCCAATAATTGAACACAATGCAATAGAATGCACGAGACTAGAGATGGAGCAGAGATGAGAAAACTAATGGAAGTTCTTCAAGAAATAGGTCAAATATCAACCTACGCACTATGATCAAAGAGAAAATCAAAACGGCGGCAAATAAACATTAATTTTCTGGTTTTGTGTGAAATAGGGATAGGCATATCTCGTCTTAAAAATGAATGAATCAATGAATGAAAGTGGAAGAAATGGGGGTAAACCCCATTTCTTTTTTATGGCGGACAAATCACTCCCCCAATTTGGCAGAACTGTCTACTCGCCTTCAATAAGACAATTCGATAAAATATATGGATTTTTGAAGTTATGTGTGTCATTTTTATCTCGAACGCCAGAATATACTATATAGTGAGAAATACCATCTTCGAAGTCGTCCTGGAGAAGGTCATCTTCTTCATCGGCGGACACTTCTTCAATAATGGTTGGTTTAATGACTAATTCTGATTCAGAGTTTCTCTTCCTTGCATATGTGGAAAGAGAAAAGCAAGATCGGAAGAATACATCATTACTACTAGTTTGCCGACGGTGGATGGAAGGTCTTTCAATTCGCGAGCCGCGCAAAACGAATGGAAAAACCGGAAGGCTAATTCTAACAGCTCTCGAGTTATAAGTAGTAGCCAAGTACATAACTGAATCTCTATCTCTCGTCTCTATATCAAGCATTCAAGCAATCAAGAAGCTCTCTTCATCAGATCTTCGCTGTAGCTAAGAAATCCGGCGGAAAGAGGCTAAGTCGCTGAAAACGGGAGGATGCCGCAGCCCCAGCTCTACGTTTCTCGTCCGTTAACGGATAAAAATTAATTCTAAAAGAAATATAAATAATATAAAAATAGTATATTTATTATTATTATTATTATTATTATTATTATTATCTAATAATATGATATTTAAATATTATAATGTTTTATAAAAAATTAAATAAAAAATTATATAATGCATTAATTTCATAATATTAAATATTAATCGTTGAATAAGCGTTTATCCAATAACTCAACTGGCGTTGTATTGCATTGCAGCTCGTCTGGCTTATGAAGGAATTAGGATAATGAAAATTTGGATTCTACCTTTTTTTTTTATTGTATTATTCTATTAAAATTTAAATATTTAATAATATTTTTAAATAATTATTTTTATTTAAAAAATTATATTGAATTTAGTATTTAATATATTAAAAATATAAAAAATTAAAAAAATAATTTTTTTATTGTTTTTATTTTTAAATATTAGTCACTGAATTTTAATTAAATGACCAAAATGAGTAAAATAGGATTTTATTTTTCATTAAAATAAGTAAAATTCTTATTTGTCCGTATAAATCCAATCTAATGGTCTAAATGCTTCATTTATAAAATATATAAACAAAATATTTTGACAAATAAAGATGGAAATGATTATGTAGCAAAATAATTATGAATATTATACGATGCCCCGAAAAATTCAATCCATAACCTATGTTGTAGCCACCCAAACCCAAGTCACTCGACTCCCATGGACAGACCATGTAAAAACCTCAATAATAAATAACTATTTTAAATAAAATAAAATTACATTAATACTATTATGAAATTTATCGTCTCGACCATAAGATAAACAAATAATAATGTTCAAATATACCAAAATTCTAAGTGTTATAACCATAAAATAAGTATTTTATTACTGTCTCAAAAACTACAATATTATTACATTCGACATAAAATGACAATTGGACTCTGGGTTTCTCCATCTAAATGCTTCTCAGCAAATACTCGATCTTAGATTAGCTCTACTATCCTGTATTGATCTGAAATTAAAAAAAATATAAGGTAAATAAAAAGTTTAGCAAGTGATATAATAAAAAACATAGCAATAATAATCACCTTAAATAATATTATTAATAAAAAGTAAAAATAATATGAATACCTAACAACTAACAACCACTATTTAAAACTTTATGCTGCACTGTAATTATGACTCTAGGACATTATAATTATCAACTATACATGGTTACCATTGAACTCATAAAATTATTAGTGCAACCTGGATACCATTGAATTCAAATATTACCAAGAAGATAAATTCTGTTGAATCTATCTCAACGGAAGTCACAACTACAAAAGATATCCTATAAATTTTCTTGAATATTATTCTACTATTGCAAACCAAATACAACGTATTCATTTCTTGGTGATTGGGTAACTATCTTGAGATAACTAATACTTACATATTTAAAATCTGATCAGAAAGATTGCCAAGGTTTGGCCAACACATAATGCGGGAACATATCTAAATGATTTATCAACACATGATATAGGAACATATCCAATGACTTTACTAGCACGTGGTATAAGAACACATTCAATACATTTGCTAACACACAACATAAGAACAGATCTAAATATGTCAAACCTAATATCTCTTACCATAATTCCTATTGATATCTTCAGATATATTATTCATAAGATTATAATCATCTCTCCTAAACAATTGACTTCAATTCACAAAAATGAGGATTAGATGTCGAATGAATATAGACTAAACTATAGTTCCTCAAGTTTCATACTTTTTAATACCGTAATATTTTTATATAATCTCGTTTATCTAATTATAGAGTAAACAATAAGTATAATAGTAAGAGACAAGAATATCTATCGAATTAAAGGACAAGCTAATTAGAAATGTCAATATAAGAATATTTCTTTACTTTCCTACACAACTAACTTCTATCAACTTAAAGTTATTCAATTCTAGTCAACCTTAAACACTTCAAGGATGAGTTCATACTAAGTAAAACATTTCACTCTCCTTTACTTGGCCTACTACTTGGCCATTAGGGGGAAGAATACCATATACATCCGATCTCTAATATTACAAACCTAGATTATCAAAATTTCTAAAATTTTTCATCAAATCAACTCATAACTTAAATTAACAATGTCACCACTCTCATTAAGACCACTAAGGCCCACAGCCAAGTGACTTAGGTTCACTACAAGATAAAACCAATCTTCTACACTTATTACATCAACTAATAGATCAATCCAAGGTTTGCTAAATGCTATCATATAAATTATATAAAAGTATATAGAAAGATCATACTTAACCCTTATTTCACTTGACCAATTCATTCATCCATCAAATATCCAACCAACTTGATGTATAAGATATACAAGTATTCTTTTTCTTATATTCTAGAATCATATGGCCATTTAGATCAACTATAGCCCAAAATTATCCATTTAAATATATGGTCAATCTTTTATCCTTACATGGCCCTAAGGTCTTAGCTACAAATGATTGTGATCCATTCTCAAATATCTACCAAATTAAGCAAATCAAATTATTAGAGTACACATATATATTTAATATACTATATTATAGATATACAAAGTAATATATTAGTCCACCAAAATTCATGTTAATGCTATGGCTAACAAGGGGGTTTCACTATTTTAGAGAACTATTTAATTATTCAACATTAAATCTTAGTAAATATGGGGCCTGTAACATATTAAAATATAAATATATAAAATTAGCCTTACCCATTTAGAATGGTCATGTAAGCCACAGCCACAAGGGTTTAATTTTGTCCTTTTTTCTTGATCTGTTCTTATAATTTAGACTACATATCATAAAGTTTATGGATTTATATTCTATAAAGAGAATGGCATACCAAGTTTATAATCTGACCTCTAAGAACTTATACCAAGCTACTATATAATTTTATGTGTCTCACTTTTTATATTTTAGGTATATATATGTTCCTTAACTTGGATTAGGGTACATTCACTCCTAATGGGATTGAATCAAGTGATGGTTAACACATATAAAGAAACTCCCAAAAATTATATTAGAAGGTACAAAACTCAAAACATGAAATATGAAATGAAAATTGAATCTTAAATATATCATTTTTAACATATAGTTAACTATCTCACAAGGAGCTGACGTAAATGTTCAAAAGTGGATGTAAGACATCCTTTTTAATATATTAGAGAAAATATTAATCGATAAAAATAAATTTTATTAAAAGAAATAGAAAAATTACCAATAAACAATAAAAATCTTACTTGCCTCGATTATAATTTTTAAATGATTGAAGCAAGTACAAATGATCACCAATATCCCACCAAGCTTATCCTTCTCTTTCACATTGCAACATATCACCTCTTCCTTCTTCTTTAATGGCGGCACGTCTCCAAGGTAGAAGGAGACAAGACTAGAAATGGGGCTGGAGTTCTCCTCTTCTCTTTCTTCTTTCCCTCGGTCTTGATAGCCAAAAGCTCTCTCCCTCTTCCTCGCCTCCAAGCTTATGTTTTTCTCTCAAAGAATTAGGTTTTGCAAAAAGTGGAAAGGGGACGCTAAACAATGAATACAGAGGAGGAAAGAACTAGTGTTTTGCATGGAGGGTGTGCAACCTAGGGTTCTGGTGAGGCTCCTCCCCTTTTATGTTAGGTTAAAACAATTTATAACATAATCTCACATGGGAGAGGGGCAGCCACATGCATAGGGAGGCAACCAAAGCTAGGGTTTTCAATATTTTAGGGTTTTTGTCATCTAGGATTTTCCTTCGTCGATTTTCACATTTTAGATTATCAATATAATAAATCTTTAACTTATAATCACACTAAGATATATTTAATATATTCACAATAAATTATAAATAGTAAAATTATGCTTTGAATATGACATCTGTTACTATTAAAAAAAAATTATCAAAATACATTTTAGATGACTCCTTAAATGCAATTAGTCCAAGATCTTCTTCAAATTTGTTTAGACCCTTGTACAAATTATTGGCTTAAAAAGATATCATATATGTCATTATTTTTATAATCAATGATCTCTCTTGATTGGGAGTCTAATATATCTGAAAATAAAATATTGGTGTATTATATATGATAAAGAGCACATTTCTCAAAGAAAAAAATATAAAACATAATATCCCATCAAAAGTTTACTATCCTCAAATAAATATATCCCCTTTAATCAATGCACATCTCTTACTCTTTTTTGATCATTTAATGATAAAAAGCTTCTTGGAAAAAAAAGGTTACAACAATAAAAATGGCGCCAGAGGAGCTATGATGCATGCCTTGTACGGTACTTATATGATGTCGTATTGTAATCGTCGGATGGAGATTTAATGCCCATAGTTAATCCTTTTATCTAGAAAAAGACATTCCTTTTGTTTTTTTAATAATAAAAAAATGATGGGCGTTGAATCTCCATCAAATGACTGCAACGTGGCGTCGTACAAGTATCGTACGAAGTTGCGTCACAGCGCCCCCGTTTTTTCAGTAAAAATAATACAAAAACAAAAAAGAATATTATCAAACAAGTTAACAACTAATAACTAATGCAAATTTAGACAAGGTCAAGTGTTAGTTAAGCCGTGTGCACAATTAAGGTAGACCGCAACCAGCACATACCTACAACAATGAAAAATAACATTAAAATAGTTAGATAGTTTCAGTTGAATACAATTTGGACTATACTATAATATGAAACTAAAATTATATAAATATTTAATACATATAAATAGTATTTATTTCTAAATATTACAAATATAAGACTTAAATCCTCCTTATGCATTATAACCAACACTACCAATAAATGATTTGTAGAAAATAAATTGATAAAGAAAAATATTGATAAAGGAAAACTTTCAAAACTAATTATTTCTTGAGTAAAACCTTATATATTTCTCCAATGAGTTAAAATAAATCCACTAATAAAACTCAATTTATAGATTAAATGGTATATACTAATTAATTCTTAACCAATTTACTATTAACAAATAAATACAACTAAAGAACTCATTAGGATTGCTCATTAGCAACGAAATCAAATACTTTCAGATTTTCTTGTAGATTTTACTTTATTATGTCAAGAATGTCAAATACTAATGAAACTCTAGCATCCAAGCCACCATTGATTTTACTTTCCTTGATACAAATGTTAATAATATAATATATACATTTCATATAAAATAATTTACCATTTATAATTAAAAGAAATTAAGATTTAAATAAAGCTATAGTTTAAAGATGGTCAATTGTTTGCAACTCTACCACAATCTTCAAGTCATTCATTTAAAAAATAATTAGAAGTCATCTTATTAGATGATCATGATACTACCCAATAATCAAAATTTAGTTCACATACCCCAAAAAAAAAAAAAAAATCTGTAAGTGTTACGTTCTAAAAATTCGGGTTGTCTTATAGATTAGGAGACCGCGATCGATAAGCATTTGAAGCAATTTCTTTGATAGCGTCATTTAATCTCCAATGTCATGACAGCACAAAAAGGAAGACCGATTTATTTTTTATTTATTATTTTGAATTTACATTAGCACTATGATAAGGTTGTTCAACTGTAGTTAGAGGGAGACTCATGCAAAAGGAGTTGGATCATCGACATCCGCTTACCATGCCCAATGAGACATTTAATTTGTGTATCGTTTCTGAGGAGGGAGACATCAAACCATGTACAAGGCTTGACAGAGGCAAATCCAAAGCTACAAAGCATGCAAGCTGCAGGAGAATTGAAAGAATCGATCTGCACCGGCTATCCTGTTCTAGATGGGCGTGCAGCTTGGTGTCGATCCAAAACAAGTTTCGGATCTCCGAGTGAAGAACACTTCCTTGAGCTCCTTTTGCAACAATAGCTGAATGATGTGAACGATGAAGACCTGTGCACCAGCAATAAGCAAAATGAAATGTTGACAGCTGAGCCTCACACATCAATGAAACAGAACCACGCACCAGCAAGAAGAGCAGCACAGATTATGCAACGTAATATGGTAGTTGATGATATATGTTGAAGAACAAGAGACAGTAGTAGTTGGACATAATGAAAACTGAGATAGCCAAATGACACATTCCACTGTATCACATTGCTCTATCGAAAGAGCATTCCAGAATCACGATGGAGTCTGAATTTCCTCTTGTTTACTTGTTCTGTAATACTTCTCCGTAGATTTGTTCACTTGCGATGGAATTTCTCAAGCAAATTCATTACAAATGGCCTGAATGCAGGCATCCGGGCAGAGAAGAGGATCGTTAAGAGCAGATGATCCTATAGATTGGAGACATGATGCTAGAAATAACAGCTTCCACATGAGTTCCAAAGCTCTCTCTTTTTATGCAAGCTGAGCTTGATTTTTTCAATTATGTATGCAATTTTCCTCGAAAAATTTCATGGAAGAGCTTTATAAAATTATAAAATGCTCTAATAAAACTTGTCAGATCCATCCATGAAATTTAAATTAACACGGTTCTACACTCTAAGAACAAAACATAATACACTGATTAGGTTTTCATAGTTTTACTTTTCACAGTTTTAGAGGGTATAATTTCATCATAATTTGCCTCATTAAATTTAAACCAAATATGATACTCAGAGATTTGAGTGAGTTTCTAGGAACTGTCCCATTTTAAGATTGAAGGGAGAACAAGGCTTTTCTAGGAACAAGTACCGAGAATGAATTGCTTATCTGATTGCTTCATAAACAATGACTTTATCATCTATCTAACACGTTAAGTCCTCCGTTTTCTGTGTCTTACCGATCACTCATGCTGCAAACTAAGTTCGTTCCTCCGAGTTCAGAGTAATTGTAAGTCTCTTATTAGTACTAAGGCTGCATTTGGGAAATGGGCTTTAAACATCTTTCGAGGAAGGTTGCTTAATCCACACCCTTGCCTGCAACTGCTCACATTCATGGCAGTTCAGAAAGGAAGATGCAATGTCCACAAGCTTCTGCTGAATTAAACAACGAGAAAAATTTTCAGAGCCTATTCTAAACCCAAAAGGAACAGAAGGCAAAACACTCAAGAAGCAAGGAAAGTATACAAAATCAATGACACTAACTTGTACTAAACCTTAACTCCAAGCTACAGATAAAAGACAATGTTGTTTGTGTCCAATACTTTTGCATTTGTAAACATGTACTACGTCTTCAGCGCACATTTCAGTGCACATTTTAAGATCAAGGAAGGAGTCTTCATTAATAAAGCAGCATCTCTTGAACAAACAATCTACTTTCACAATTACACCATATCACTTCCATTAACATCTCGGAGGACTCTTAACATCTCATACTCTATTACACAGTATAGTATTGGAGAATAGCTAAAGGTGTTAGAGAGATTACCAACTGAGAGAATCAACTGCAGCATACGCCACACCAGAAACAGCGGCAACTACAATTCAACAACCTGATTAGAGTTCTTTTTCAGCACTTGAGAAGATGTAATCTCCATTAGAACAAACCTTTCTTCCATCCTTGGTGTCAAGATGATCTCACTAGGGAGTAATTGTTATTAAATTATCAGATGGAGCGACTCAAACCAGCCAAGCCGTCACGCAAAATAACAAGCAGTGGTTCTCACATCAGTTGGACAGCAGCAGAAGCTGTGGACAGCACTAGGACAACATATCAGCATCCGAGCAGTAACTACAGGGGCAATAACAGACAGATAAGTTGTCAACAAGGAATTAACACCATAGAATAGGTTTTTTGAGTAGTTAGAGAGGTAGACCTTGGCTATACAAGGCCTCTAGGTACAATTCAGCAGTGTATCTGATGATTTGATATGAATTCAGATGGAATTCCCCTCTCAACCTTTGTCTTACTGTCATCCCCTTTGCTTCCTCTAGTTTCTCATCCCCTTCTCTCTGTCTTTATTTCTTCTCTTTTCATCAACAAAATACCTTCTATTTCTTGTGATCGTATCAGCCAAGGGCTATTAAATCCCAAATCTCAAAGCATGACATTGTAAAATGAATTGCATAAATACTTCAGACATCCATATTTAACCACTCTTCAGTTCAGCACTCCAGTCTACACCAGAACAATCTACATCTTGATCCTCTTAACCATAGTGATTCACTTTGCCCAATTAGTCGAAGATCAGAAGAGGAAGTGCAACAAACAAAAAACTTCAGTAAAGATATTCCTTCCATTATTATAACTCACGGTGACTTAAATCCATCAGAATTTGAAGTGCACAGAGGAGTACATCCGGGTGCATGTCAACAGGAGATCAGATGACTACCACCTTGCATGGAAAATTTAGTATCCCATGGAGGCTCCTGAGCATGCCTTTAGATAGCCATCATGTTGGTAGTAGTCCACTGGTATCAATTATTAACAAGCCTGTTAAGCTAGAGCCTCCGTCATTCCTTCCTCACATTGCATAAGCTGCATCAATAAATTGCATGGCTTGAGTTGGATTTTAAAGGTCAACTGCATACTGAATATATGAATTTGTTGTCCTCAGGAAGCTAAAGTAAGAACTAGTCCCAAAATCTCCATCGCACTTTGATGCATAAACAGTATCACAATTACAAATACCAGTGGAAAGCATGAAATCTGGAATCCATATATTTATACTCATTCACAACCTCATATGATTTTCCCAGAAAACAAAGCTCTGGACATCACTTTCTAGGGTTGTGCATCTGATCAAAGAAAATATAAGCCGGGGGATGTCATTTCAATTATATCCCTTTTACTAATACTAAAACACACAATTTTATTGTGATAGAATTAGTAAATTAAAGTTTAGTTAAAAGGAAAATAGGAGCACTTTAAAAAGGCAACCTTTTTTGGTATCAAACAGATAGGAATAATTAGAAATACAGTAATTTTTATGTCTCAACGGTAAATCTCTTAGTTTTTCACATAATACTCAAGTAACGCAACAGGGAAGTGAGAGCTCAATAATCCCCCTTCTCTGTGCTTGCTCCATTTTTAAAAAATCAAACAGTGAAGACAAATAACTACAATGCTGAGATGGTAGAACACTCTTGTTTGTTGCTTCAAAATGTAAAAGACACAAGAAAAGATAGTTCATCGGATGTACCTGGTCAAGAAAGTTACAGTAAACCAAATGTGTTAAATTGTTCCAAAAAACAATGCTTATACTATTGAGTCAGCATAGCTCAACCCATTGGCACATCTATGTAAAGGATTTTCATCTCCCAGTTTGATATGGTCCATGGATAGAGGTCATGATCTTTTAAGCTTATTGTATAGAGGATCATGATATGCTTGGAAAATGATAATAAGTTTGCAGAGATGGGGCCCAAAAAGTGAATTCCCACAATAAAGTTCTTGGTTGATGAACTAACACCTGGCCCTTCCAGCAATTCAGGTCTTGATGAAAGTGATTGATTTGTGCCTGCTGCTCAGGGGAGAGTAGAGTGTCCTTTTCCATTCGAGAAATTTGAGGGAACTTATGTGACCTATCAGGATCCATTGCAAGAACTTATTGATTCAATTTTTTTAGCTGCCCATTTTCCCAACGTTGAATCGCCATATTTTCTACAAGCATCAGAGATCCTAGTTAACATTGGAATGGTAGGATCAAATGGCAATGTCTTTACAAATTGTTTAAGCTCATCCATTACTCCATGCCTAGTGTAGAGCTCAATCATACACTCATAATGCTCTAGCCGAGCCATGAGACAGTACTCACTACTCATTAAATCAAAATATTTTCCACCCAGCTCAACATAGCCCCCACATATGCAGGCATGCAAAATCGCAAGAAAGGTGACATGATCTGGCTTAACTCCTTCCTGTTTCATCAACCCAAAAAGTTGAAGTGCTTCCATCCCTTTATCGTGGCGACAACATCCCAAAATCATGGAGTTCCAAAGAACCACATCACCTGGATCTGCCTCTTTGAAAACTTTAAGTGCATAATCAAGCAGATGACATTTTGAATAAATACTAACCAGTGCCCCCAGAAGAACATCATCTATTGCATAATCATTCCTAATGATAAAGCCATGGATTTGTTTTCCCTGCTTAAGTGCAAATATATCAGCACATGCTGCCAAAAGGGTTGCAAATGTATATTTGTTAGGAGCAGTTTCCCGTTGCATATCAGTGAAAATTGTTATAACTTGTTGACTCAAGTGATGGCTTGCATAGCTTGTCATCAGGGAGTTCCAAGATATGGTGTCCCTCAAATCACTCATTTGGTAGAACCAAATGCGAGAGCATCTCAAGCATCCACATTTTCCATACATGTCAAGAAGAGCATTGCCAACACTGACATTGGAATAGAATCCATGTCGATAGCTATAACCATGAACTTGCTTACCAAATTCAACATTTGAAAGCCCAGCACACACATTCAATATCAAACCAAGAGTAACATGATCTACATCGCATTTGTGTTGGATCATCAGGAAGATGAAGTTCAAGGCATCTTCCCACTGACAAAACTGTGTATATCCTGTCAGCATAGCATTCCAGGAGACAATGCTCCGCTCTGGCATCTCATTAAAAAGCTCCCTTGCCTCTTTTGTTCTTCCACACATTGCATATCCAGACACAATTGAAGTCCAAGATATCAAATTCTTTGAACTGGGCTGATCGAAAATCTTCCTGGCGCCATCTAAATTACCACATTTTACATACATGTCAATCAGAGAGCTTGAAACTACCTCATCCTCTTCGTAATTAATCTTAACTGCAACTCCGTGTATTTGAGTTCCCTCCCCAAGGGCTGAAATGCGGGAACAAGCAACGAGGGCATTAGAAAATGTGAAGGTCAAGGACCTCACACCTTTGTAAATCATCTCAAAAAACACGCACAAAGCCGCCTCCTCATCACCTACCTCGAGATATCTCCTAACAATGACATTCCATGAAACAGCATTTGGATTCTCAACCTCATCAAACATTCTCCGCGCTTCACTCATAATGCCACATTTACCATAGACGTCAACAAGAGAGCTCTCCAATATCACATTCCCCAGAAAACCACATTTCACTATGCGCCCGTGAATCTGCCTCGAAAGACATAGTTCCAACACGGCAGCACAAGATCCAAGAACACTAGCAAAAGTGACCTCATTCGGGAAAAACCCAGATCGATTCATAAGCAAGAACAACCACAACGCCTCCTCTGGGCAGCCCCTGGGCATAGGCGGTGATCATGGCATTCCAACTACCTCCATTCCTTTGAGGCATTTCGTCAAACAACTCCCTTGCGTCACTCAGACAACGACATTTTCCGTAGGTCTCTATTGCCCGGTTCAACAGAAACGTAGGTGGAGGGTCACAGAAAGTGATTAAGTGGGATTCGACCTTACGAGCCTCGACAACAGCGAGATCGCAAGAACAGAGCTGGAAGAGGCGGGCGTAGAGAGATATAGAAAATGAACATGGGGAGGCGAAGAGCGTAGAGACGGCTTTCCGTAGGTGGCCAGCTTCAAGGTGGGAGAGGATAGTCCGGGTTATGGCTTTTGCGTTTGCTGGTAGAGATTTGCTTGGCGGGTTGTTTTGGATTAGACGGTTGAGCACAGTAGCAGCAGTGTTGGCGCCCATGTAATAGGAGGGAGCTCTGAATTGAGAGGGAAGTTGTCATGGAGAAAATCGACCGGAGAATCCTACCGTGGCAATATGAAAACTGCATCCCTACAAACAATTTCTCACCATTGTTTCAATTAAATAAGGATCTTGGAATAAGAATTCGGATTGACATTCATGATAAATTAACTCGACCCATCTTTTAGATAATTCTCAATATTTATGACTTAGTATAAATTTATTAGGTGATCATATATAATATTAGTGGTATTAAGCTTCAAATCCCTTGTTTAAACTGTAAAAAGATGAATTGATAATACATATTAAATTAATAATAATTATAAATAGTGAAATATACAAAATTTTATATAAAAATTTTTTTAAATGAGAAAAAACTATGATATTATAAGTTATAAGAATATCTACTAAGTAAAAAGTTCTGATTATAAAAATTTTTAATAAATATAATAATATAACATTTATAGTCAATAAATTTGAGCAATATATACTATAAGATAAAAGAAAAAAATATTAACTGATAAAATATTCTTCATAGTTATGAGAATTTAATGTCGGTGAGAATGAAATACGATTTGAAAGTCAAATGGATGAGCAAATATTCTTCTTTTCTCTTCTTCCTTTATTTCTCTTCTTTTTTCCATTGTGTCGACGCTCAACAATTCAAAAATTATAATATATAACTTTAAAATCGTATCATGGTGATTTTATATTAGGAACAACATACAAAAGTCGATTACGTGCAATCATACTATGTGCATAGTGTGTGACTGTCCTTTCAACGTGTATCGAGTATTGGATAATCTGGACAAGTGCACTTATGTGCACCTTAGGCGCTCATGAACGCGTCTGATTTGGACAATATGCGTATGTGCACATTTCAAGTACCTCTAATCTAACCAATCAATGCATATATGTGAATTAGGTGCTTGTCATGCACCATTCAATTATTTTAACCAATCAAGACATTATTTGTGTGTTCTTATATGTATTACCAGATGATATATTAAATGAGTATGGAACTTATAAGGGAGTAATTTATAATCCATCAAATGGATAATTCTTTTATTAGTAAGAGATCGACTAATCTAGAAGTGGGTGATTTTTTCCATGAGTTGTGAGGGTTACTTTGGCTAACCAAATGTGGGGAAAGTTACTTTGGTTAATTTAATTAACTATTATTTTATGTATAAAAAAAGTTTAGATGGCCAATTAAAAATGATAAAATTAAGCATAATATAAACATGTGAAACAATTTTATATTCATCGAATTGGATAGTGAATAGAGAGTATTTCTTTTTCCTATTATTATACTCGGAATTAAGAGAGTCATTTAAGTCAAAAATAATATTTATGTATATATTATAGTTCACCTAGTTTAATATTATGTTTCATAGGATATTGGGGTTGAATAGACAAACAAAGTCATCATTAATTTTGGAAGAGAAAGAGTTTTGAAGAAAAATAGAAATAAAAATGTATATTTTAATGGATTTTTGCCTTTCTATTAAAAAATCAAAAAAATTTCTCAAAGAAAAAAGGTTTTTTTGGTGGCATAATAAAAAAAAATAAATATCGCAGCCTATATGGATAGATGCATAATTTGTTAATAAGTAAAGGTCGATTATAAGAAACCACTAGATTTTTTACAATATATATTGATTCCTAATTCAAAGTGAGAGTATATATCCATAGATTTCATAATGGGTTTGCCAAGAATATTAAAGAATTATGACATAATTATAATGATTGTTGATTAGCTAAATGAGTTAGTCTAATTTATTGTAGCTTAGATAACATTCTTGATGGATTGTTTGATGAAATTGTATATTAAAAAAGTGAGATTGTATTAGTTTTCTACTTTTACTATATTAGATTGAGACCTGATATTTATTTTTAAATTTTAGAAAAGTTTGTATTAAAAATTGTGTACTAATTTAAAATTTAGCCCAATTTATCATCTAAAACAGATAGACAATCGGAACAGATGGTCTAAATTTTGAAGAACATGTTGAGAGTTTCAATATTAAAAATAAAAGAAAATTGAGATGAGTACTTGCCACAGCTGAGTTTGCCTACAACAATAAATACCAAGTGAGTATCGATATGGCTCCTTTTAAAGTATTGTATGAAAGAAAATGTTGTATCGCAATCCATTGATAGAAAATTGGGGATATGATACTTTGGGATTAGAAGTGATTTAGGAGAAATTTGAGAAAATTCATTTAACTCAAGATTGCTTTAAAGTTACTTAGAGCCGAAAGAAAAATTATACAAAATGTAAAAAGTCAAATTTGAGCTTTGAAATTGGTGATTATATATTTTTAATGATATCTTCATTGAAAATAGTCTCTCAATTTGGACTTAATGAAAAACTAGAGGTTAGATTTTATTGTGCTTTTAAAATTTTAGAAAAGATTAGAGAGATGCCGTATCGATTAGTCCTATCTCCAAGTGTAGAGGATAACATAAGTTTTATGCGTGAATACTCCACAAATATGTCTAGACCTCACATATATTATTGAATATGAATCATTGAGAATTAATGAAAATCTACCATATATAGAGGAATCAGTTTAAATTTTTGGGAGAATAGATTAAGTATTTCGTACTAAGATTATTCTATTCGTAAAAATCTTACAAAGGAATCACTCTTTTGAAGAAGCAACCTAGGAGAGAGATACAATTCAAAAATAATATCCACATTTTTTCCCTCATTAAAGTATGTAAAATTTCGATGACAAAATTTTTATAAATGGAGAATATAAAGTATGAATCTTAAAGGAGTATTTAATGATGATTAAGTTAATTAAAGTGACATTTTTAGAGTTATAAATATTTTAGATCAAAAATTAAATATTAAGCTTGTATATATTAGGCTGAACAACATTTCACATGTACCTGATCTATGTATAAGCTCATTTTAGGCAGAATATTTGCACCCAAGATGCGCTCGAGTGGTGTACATGCATATTTATGATAGAATATTGATAGCTAATATACACTAAGGGGAGTTCATGCATAGTAAAGATTAGATCTGTGTCTGATTTGTACCTGACCGATGCATATGTGTCAATTTTTTATAAATAAGTCTATTAGTCAATTTTAACTCATTTATAGTAGATTTTTGGGAGAAGAGAAAGAACTAGAAGGGAAAAATAGAAAGAAGAAGAGAGAGAAAAAAAAAGAGAATGAAAATTTAGGGTGAAATTAAGAAATCTTTTGTTAAAATTAAGTGAAAGCAAGTACAATTAAACTTTTTATTCTTTTGTTATTACTCATTTCTTATTTCATTAAGTATTTATTGTTTAAAATATTCATACATGTCTTAATTTCGTACTTAAACTTTTTAAGACTTTGCATATATGGAATCCTACTTCGATTTAAGAAAATTTTATGAATTCATATTTTATATCTATACAAATTATATTTAAATATTAAATTTATATTCAATGTTATTGTTTATCTATAAATTCTTTATATATATTCTTGTATGTTCTTAATTTTTATATAAATATTTGTGTATAATTCTATTTAAATGAAAATGTTAAAAATTACATAAATGATTGGTCCAACACAGAATTGGGCCAAAACCGATGAAGTCCCAAAAAGGCGGATTTGATCGGTAGAGGGGCCCAGCCCAATGATGACGCCCTAGGAGACTTAGGAGCCAAGCTCACTTGATGCCCCAGATGCGTAGCCAATCAACGCGCGCGACCCTTAAAAGTGATCGCAGGTGGTCAGCACAGAAGGCACCTACGTTGGCTCAGAAGATGTCAACCAATGAAAGATAAGGTCAATGTTGACAAACCGTAGTGCACGCCGCCCCAGCAACCGCACAGCAAATCCAAGCAAAGTCAACAGGTCTGTGTTGGTCACGCCCAACATTGGTCTCCTCGTATTCATAAGGCGACAGCTGACACTGCTGGTCACCGCCAGCACGTAGTGGCTGACGAATCTCGATATGCCACTCCTCGGAGATCCCGGCTTCCAAAGCCTCCCTAAAAGAGCCTACAAACACTCTCTCCAACAGTAGAGAGGGAAATCCAATTCCAACTTTCATGAAAGAGTTTAAGTGGTGACCTAAGATCAAGATCCTAATTGTTCACCCAGTGCAAAAAGTTTCGAGAAGAAAGAACAAACTCTCTTCCCTCAAACCACCGCCTCCCTACGGCGATGATAGTGAGCCACTCATAGCAGTGCAATCCACGGAGTCCAAGCCTCCTTCAAATAACCCACATACTCCCCTCATTCCCGCATCTCTACGTTCTCATCACGATTACATCTACGCGTTTATCTTTTTATCATTTGGAAAAGATTTCTGACTTGAGTGTTGGAATGTTTATTGTGGAATAACCTTCCGTCATCCTCTAATTTCTTATTTATAGTTCGTGGTGTGCATGGCATAGGTTGAGAGACACGGAGATCGGACTCGTTTGCGATCCGACCTAACTAAAGAATCCGAAAGCTTCCTAATCCTTGTGAGAATCAGGACCCGAGGACGCATCAATAAACTATCTTGATTTTTTTTTAAAATTTGTATACAAATACTTCTATATATTTCTAAATTAAACAATATAGTTGCAACTTATTTTTAAATTATACATTAATATTTTTACATGTTCATAATTTTTACTATATGTCACATATTTGAATGAAAATGAAAAAAAATTCTACATTAACTTTGATGAAAAAATTATTATTTTTTTTGTATGAGAAAAATAAAAAAATATTCATATTTGAATAGAGTTTTTAATTTGACTAAATAAAAACTATTGTAGAGAATTAAAAAAATATATTCAAATATATCCTACTATATCATTAGTAAATCAAATATTGAATCTATCATCTAAGTGTCAGGAAAGCAATATTTGACCCCGATTATAAGAATTATATGTAGTTGGTCCATATAATAAGTCATTAATAATGTTATATGGTTTCTCATTATGTGAAAACAATTATAACCTAAATTTTAATATTTGTCATTTATTGATGAGATTATTATTGATTCTTGGCAATTCTTTAAAATTAGCAGACACCCCGAATATTTGAAGATGATGTTATTTAGCCTCATTTTACAAGAATGAATATAAGGTTACAGGGCATGATTTTTATAATTCATTGATTGCCTATATGATAATTGGTTTGAATTCTTGCTCATTTGTTTAAAATTATTGTTATTGATGATCAGTGGAACAACTCCAAATGTCATCATTTTAATATATTTCGTTGGCATAAGGTTCAATTTGAGGCTATTATATATATTGCTGAATATTATGATCATTCTTACAAATTATTTTTATTCCTTGATCTAAAATTATTTTAATCTTGCAATTATCTGGATCAAAAGAAGACTGTTTAGAAAATAACTTTTATGATATTTGAATAATTAAATATTTTATTATAAATTATTGGTTCAAAATTATAAATAATAAGTTTATAATTTTTAAATTTTAGTTTCAAATGTCAGACTAAAAAATGACTGAGACCATTATGATAAATGTTTGATTTCAAACCACATATAAAGAAAAATATCTTAACAAAAAATCACAATATCAAAGTATATATTTTTCTTTATATGTGGTTTGAAATCAATTAGTTATCAATACTCAGTCATTTTTCAGTCTGGCTTTTGAATGTTGTAATTTAATTATTATATTATTATTATTTGGGTCATTTAACGGCATATGATGTAAGTTTACTTGTCGATGTCAACTTGGATTTAAGTCAGTAACATAAATAAATATCTTTAGGTTTGCAATTTAAAACTGAATTAAAATAATTACGGAGATTTAAATAATTTTAGATCAAGGAATAAAATTAATTTGGATATTCTGGCCAGGGTGTGGGACCATTACAGTAATAGCCTCAAATTGAACCTTGTAATTGGCTACTGTAGTAAAATGCCTTGATTTTTGGAGTTGTTCCATTGGATCATCATAAGCCAATCCCCTGAACCTAATGAGCAAGAATTCAGAGAAAACCTCCCAATCAATGAATTCCTCAAATTTCCTTGTGCCCTGTAACCATATCAAGGCCTTCCCTTTCTTGTAAAATGAGGCCAACATCATCTTCTGGGCTTCGGGTGTCTGGTGAATTTTAAAGAATTGCCATGCCTTGAAGATCTATCCACTCAGATTTTCACCTCTAAATCGAGAAAAGTGGATCCTTACATGCCAATTTGCCCGAATCCTTGTTTCCTTAGGCTGCTCCCTCGGATTCAATGGGGCAAGAACAGCCATGCAAGGGCCATCTGGTTCAAGTTGAATGCATGCTGTACTTGCTCAGTTAACTCTACCCTGTTTCATTCCAAAGCATCCATTCTATGGTATGGGCTCATGGGCTACCCCAAATCTTATTCTCCTCTTATTATTTCTGTCTCCTCTTCTAATTACTTCTGTTCCTCGTCTCCTTCGCCAACGTCTCTCATTCTCTCTTGTCTATTGCCAAGCCTAGCTCCTCTTCAACTTCTCTTCCTTACTAGCCCGCAGCATTGTGAATGAGATTTGAGGAGTTAGCAAGAATTTGCAAGATTGTTTATATTTAGCAAGAATTTGCCCAGCTGTTTCTTAGGATTAGAGGAGTTAATTAACTCTTGATTCGAACTAGATGGGCATGGAGGAACGGGGATGGGCATGGCAGATTTCGCCCCATAAATGGATTTTTTTCTTTTTTTTTTTATTTCAAATTTTCCCAAACCAAAAAAAAAAAAATTCAATGGGGCGAAACATCCTAGAGAGGATTTTGAGACTTCTGTTCTCTTCTTTTCCCAGTACAGTCAATTAATTAGAGGATTTTGAGAAATCTTGGCCTCAGTGTGCCATCTGTTTCTTTCAGCAGCTCTGGCATTGGCGGCTAGCGCTTGCGTAGACGCAGGCCCCTAAAACTATAATAATAATAATAATAATAATAATAATAATAATAATAATGGTGAAAATGAATATTTAGAATTTTTTGGTAATTTTTGGGAAATCGATTATCATCTTATTAATAGAATAAGTACTAAAGTAAGAAAACAAAATATTAAAAAAACTTAGTTATTTAGGAACAAGAAATAGTTCATGAAGAACTAATTATATTTCTCACTTTTTTAAATATATTTCCTTTTCCTTTACTTGTATACATGCTATTCCCCTCAAACTTTGTTATAAAGCTAGGTTTATGAGGAGGAGAAATGGTTGTCATAATAAAGATAAATGACAGGGAATAATTATAGTTATATAAATGACTAAAACATATGATAATGTGGATAGATAGAGATATTATATTACTAATTGGGAGTTTTATAAGAAAATTTAAGAGATCAGAAATAAGCGGTAATTTATTGTTAATAATGACTTTATAACACTTTCCGTTGTATAATTGTATCGAAAGAATATATATTATTAAAACTTTCTCAAAGAAAAGCCTAACAAAAGAAAAAAAAACTAACAACAAAACTATATGTTTTTAAATTATGAGATTAAATGATGTTCCAACTTTAATCATGTTAAATTAAGATCCAAGATTCTGATTTAAGTTTTTTGGAAAATTGTATTGAAAATTAGGTACAAAACTGAAATTTAATATAGCTTTTCATCTATAAAAAATTAGATTATCTGAACAAATGATTAAAATTTTGAATGATATACTTTAGAGTTTTAGTTTTGGATATAAAAAG